>PVKE010004263.1:0-65894 GCA_004027555.1 Craseonycteris thonglongyai
GAAAGGGGATTGTTGGACCATAAACAAATAATAAATAGTAAATAATGCTGTAGAATTGATATAAAAAACAAAGTGATAAGTATTTCATAAACTATAGGATTATCTTGTGAGATCTATAATCAAATAAGGCTTTAGCTTTTTTCTCTTTGAAGTCATTCTGGGGTAAGTAGTTCAGCTTTTCTTGCCTTGGGTATGACCAGTTGTTCAAAAGTTTCAAAATAAACAAATAAATCAGTATTCAAGCTGACCTTCAAATGAGAGCCAAAAGAAAAGTTCTGTTTATTACCTAGAACAAGGAAGCTGCAATCCCCATGTCTCTGAGTAATAAAATTTAACCTGGCTATAAAAGGAAGCCAGGTTAAATTTTGGAAGACAATTAAAGATTATCATGAACTGAAAATGACTGAGACTGACCAACAGTAATAGCTGTTCTTGAAAAAAAAAAAAAATGAAAAAGAAGGTATAGTTGCAACGGTGGTAAAATACTGTATCTGAAACATGGGTCACTATTTTTGTTCCTTTGGTAAGTCAAATTTAATTCATCCATGTCAGCAACTAAGAAATGCTTTGCTAAGACTTTATGGCACCATAAGACTCAAAAGCAAAGCCAGGCTCTTTCTTCTTACTGGTTAGTAAAATCAGAGAGGAAGAAAGATTATATCGAAGACAACTGTTATGTTGGAGATAACAAACAATGAAAATATTCAGTAATGGTTTCTGTTTTATTACAGAAAAGATGGTAATGTAATTAAAGTGTCTGATTTATATATTAAATCCACAAATGCTACTGATGGTTACAAATTTTGAACCATTAAAAGTGTGCTTTAGGCCAGTACTTCTCAAATTTAATATGTTTATAAATCACCTACTTATTAAAATATAATTTTGATTCAGTAGGTCTGGGTGGGACTTGGGATTCTGCATTTGCAACAAGTTCTCAAGTGATGCTGATGCTACAGGTGGAGGACTACGTTTCAAGCAATAATTTGTATACCTAATATTTTGGTGCTCATTGTGGTGGGTGGGTGCTTGGGAGGGACTAGAAAAGATTCTCATTATCTTTACCTGTGAGACTGACCAGCAGATGTTAGACGACTGCGAACAGACAAACTTTGTACCATTAAGTGGCCAGAACAGCTGATTCTCCCCTAAGAAACAGAAAACGAACAAGATTAAAATAAGAATTCCACATTTTTTCAATTTATATAAGTTTTTTGGACTGGAACACTATGAACTTTTTGGCTAACTAGCATGAGTTTTTCTTGGAGGGGTGTAAAAATCCTTAAATTACTGTTCATATTCCGGGGGGGGGGGGGGGATTTTTAAGAATATTGTGATGACTTTCATTTTTTAATTGAGAAATAGAGCACAAATGTAAAAAAAAAATGAATTCTTGTGCACTTAATATTATCTGCAGCCACATGCAGAGATCATGGCCAAGTGATTTTAGACTTTCATCAATAGAGAATGTCTTCTAAATTAACATTTTAGTAGCAAGAGTGGGTGAGAGTAGAAATTATAGTTTTATTCTATTCTAATAGTAGTTGAAGATATTTATTCAGCTGTATCTTTTAGGAAAATTTTTTTTAAAAGATTTATTTTTATTGCTTTTGACAGAGAGAGATACAGAGACAGAGACAGAGAGAAGGGGGAGGGCCCAGAACAGTCTCCATAGTTGCACTTTATTCGTTTTTCCACATGGTTTCATTCCACAGGTGGGAGTGGGGCTGCACAGGGCAGGAAATGGGCTGGGGTCTTCACCCTGGTAAGAACTGAACTGGGGGCACTCCCCAGTTCAGCATATGGGTTCACATGGGCTGGGGCCGGGATTCAATCCTCCGTCCCCGGGGCTGCAAAGTGAGCGCTTAACCCACTGAGCCATCCCGGCTTCCCCGAAAATTTTATGAAAAGGAAAAGGAAAGTGAAAACTTACAGCTTTCCAACTTTTATGGGAGGAGGCGGAGGAGAGTTTGAGTTTGAGGTGTATTTACAAACCTGTGTGAAGTATAATAATTTGCTTATTCTCTAAAGGACAAAAACAACAAATCATTCTTTGATAGAATGACTTATTGACTCTTCAAGAGTCAATGAGTTGATAAATGCAGTATTTAACCCAATAGGTCTGGGGTGTATACACAGTAAATAGATACTACTAATGTACAAAGGCTGAAGGGCTGAGTGACTCATCAGTGGCTAACTGATTAAATTGTGATACTGTGCTCTAGTTACACACAGTCACAATGCTTCTCATTCATGTTCCTCAGCGATTGTTAGTAACTTGCACTTCTCAAGGTCTCATTCACAGTGATATCAACCGTTTCTTCCTCAGAGTGCAGCACAATGCTGAACCCTGTGTCTCCACCTGGGGGTTGGCAGCCATGATGGTATAGTTGCCATCATCGTCACTAGTGGTGGATTCAATGTGTAGAGAACATGTCCCATCTCCTTCTCGCCTCATTTTGCAGTGCTCATTTCTCTTTGAAATCTGTTTTCCATCTTTGAACCAGTAAACCTGAAATGAAAGATTATCAAGGAGAATGTATATTGTTCTGCACACCTTTAGAGGATAATGAAGTAGTGAGTAAGGGAAGGGAAGGGCTGATGGTCATCTTTATAAATGACTCATCTCATGTAAAGCACTTAGAAAAATTATAAAACATATTAAAGACAGTATAATATGATCCTCTACTTCTACTTGTACAATACTTGACTCAAAAATTTTATATAATTTAGGACTGAGATAAAGCTTTTGACTATTTTTATTATACTTCATAATTACCTAAAAAGTCATCCTAAGAACGAGAGTGTTTTCAGAGGCAAAATAATGAAAACCAGGAACCTAAATCTTTCTCCATTATCCTACTCCCATTATCCTATCCTATTATAAGCTCATACTTCTGCAGTTGCAGATCTCAGGGGCCGGAGTAGCTCAAGCTGCTTGAAAGGATAGTATGGTTTATTATACTGAGTGAAATGAGACGAGGATTCACTCACTACTGTTTTCATCTGGCTAATATTTAAATATATTTTTCATGTTAAGTTGTGCATGTATCAAGGACATCTCTCAAAGACAGAGGAGGATGAAGTACTGGTTATAGCTGCCCTCCTCTACAGTTCCTGGTTACCTAACCATACATGATAATGCCATGCTAATGTTCATGAAAGAAGAGTGGAGAGATCCCCTGCCACAGCCATATTCCAGGTGTCAATTTTTCTCTCAGCTGACTGCCAAAAAATCTGGTGACTCATAAGATTTTTCTGCAGCCAGTGATAATGATATGACATTTTCAGCATTTACCAATCTAATAGTAATTATACTAATATAGCTCACTTTGTACAACAGGCACACTGGATATTCAATAGATGTTAAATAAAAAGAAAAATACCAATTTGGCGAGCTTGATGGCTGAACCAATCTACAGCTCAAAACAGAGGATCAATGACTAAGCAGTTGATTTTAAGCTTTTAATAACATTCTAACTTACCCATAGTCTGATTTATTTTTGGCCTGACTATTTAACAATCCTGTTCCTGACTGTCTCTTCTTAGTCAAATTATCTGGGCTGTGTTAATTTTTTGGTAATGGTTTTTGTTCACTCTGTAGATACTTAAGTAGAGTCTGATAAGGTGTTCTTAAAGATACTATATACAGTTCTGTGCTGATGATTGGCCAACTGGCTGGTCATTTCCCCCTACCTTTGGAACAGGTATCCCAACAATTTTGCAGGTGAATGTGACTGGAGAGCCTTCTGTGACCCGGAAGTGCTTGAGTCTTTTGTCAAAGATGGGAGCAATACACTTTCCCGTGGGAATCTCATCATGTTGGATTTCATCATCTGATTCATCAACAGGGGTGCGCTCCAAGCGAAACTCTATTTCATTCATCAGTCTCTGCTCAAAGCTTGAAATTTTGTATTCCTGTCAAAATGGCAAATAGTTTCAATTTCAGTGTCTACGGGTGAGCAAGAAGGTGTCAGTCAGTATAATTTGAAGATGCAACTTTTTAAGATTCAGATTTTAGATTTATATAATGGAGCCCCAATAAACCAAGCATGTTCCATTTCCAGTTTCTCACCATGGAGCACTAAAGGAGATTTCAGTGACTCTACTATAATCCCAAACTGTCTTAGTGAATCCTGATTCCTCACCGTGAACATGGAGCCCCAGTAGAATCCTGTAGGGAATGGAATGAAGATGGAATGTAATTTCCACAACTACTATTAATGTCCATTTCAATATGTAGAACTGCCTATATGGTATTGTGGCAAAGCTATTCTGAACTGCATTCTGATGCATGCCTGCATCACCAACTTTCTGTCTGTACCTGATATTCTTGTCTGCATACTTGAGGAAAACCTTTCTTAAATAAATCTCCCCTGAGCATCCTCTGTTCCCTTCACACACACACACACACACAAACTATTGAAACAATTTTTTATTGTTACAGGATCATTTCTTTGTTACCTATTATCTTGTTAACCTACTCTAGTTAGGCTTGTGTTCTCACTGTTCCACTGAGATTACTATTTTAAGGGTCTTCAAATTTGCCAAATCGCAGCAGCATGAGACACAGATGGTTACTTTCTCCTTTTTGAAACACTTTTTCCTCTGTTGCTTTTCATGACAGCATACCAGCTTTCCTTCTCTTTCTCTAGCTGCTCCTTAACAAGTCTCCTTTGCCAGCTCCCAAGCCTAGGCAGGTGATCTCATTGGCCTCAAATCCATATCTCTAAGCCTAGTCTTTCCCCAGAACTCATCTACCTAATGATCTACTCTACATCATGGCTTGGGTTCCCAGAAGGCATTTGAAACTTAGCATGGTCCACTTGATTTCTGTTCCTCCAGAGATGCTTCTATCCTGCTCTTTCCCATCTCAGTAAATGGTACCACTATCAATCATCCACTTGGTTAAGTGTTTAAGTCAGCGCTTTCTTATAATGTCTATGGTGAAAACTGGGTTTCTAAAAATTACCCATCTCTACTTTTGTAAAATAAAATAAAAATAACTTACTAGAAAAATGAAAATTTAAAAGCAAGCAAAATTATTATATTCAACAGATACAAAATTTGTCAATTTGCTATAAAAATTATATAAAAATGGTTACTCTCAATTTTTGTACTTATCTCAAGGTGGAGCGGTGATAGCTTGCACACTGCCACAGGTCCTCAGACCATACTTTAAGTATACTAAAATTAAACCCATTTTAAATCTAGGGCTTATCCTGAATTTCTCTCATTCCCTCTCCCTGCCATAGTCTATCAAGCTTAAATGTCACCTCTTCAAAGCAGCCTTCCCAGGCCACTTCAGCTAAAATAATCTCCCATTCTAATTGTCTACATAGTACTACTGGTAGTTTGTTGTTGTTTGTTTGTTTATTGATTGAATGATTTAATATCTCTAAGCATTACAAAGTTAGTTCCTCAAGAGCAGAGAGCTTGTTTATTTTGCTTCCCACTATATCGACAGTACCTGGAATTGTGAGTGCTCAATGAGTATTTGAAGAATGAGTGAATACATGAATGTTACAGGGCAATCATTTGTTACAACACTGTGTTTTTAAAAGTTTTCATCTTTTTAACGTTGATTAAAATAGATTGCTATCATAGTGGGTAGTATATGTGATTAGGTATAATCAGAGTCTAATATATATAGTCAAATAAGATATTTCCTATACATATGTAACAAATCTAAAATTTTCTATGTGGTCAAGAGTTTCATTATCCTATCTGAAACTAATGTAAATCCCATTATTGTGTGTTAATTCAGCAAATATTCACTGAGCATCTACTTTGTGCCAGACATAACAGGGGTGCTGCAATAAACAAGACACCTCCAGTCGTAGCTCCCAGTGAGCTTGTGATTTGTGCGTCCTGAATGGGCTCGTGGTAGATGACATGGGAACACATCACTTTCCCAGCACCCAGGGTTTTACAATGCCCACGGTGGCCAACATACGGCTATGTGGAATTCTTAGTAGAATAGAAATGGATAACAAGACTATTTGCTCACCAAAGAGAATTTTCATAAAGAATTCTTGGTAAGAGATGAAAGGTAAGATTTAAATAGAGGAAATGATTAAGCAGCTTCAAGAAGATTAGAGGAATGAAAGCAGAACAAGAATTAGGCACTTATTCTTTTTTTCTTTTATTCTTTTTTGCTTATTCTTTTTTGTCATACAGGGCATTATCTGGGAACTGCACTGCAGACAGTTTTAAAGAAGCATTAATTTTTTTAAAAAGGGGAGGAAGGAGCAAAATAAAGAAATGGGAAGGTTTCAAGAGAAATGAGATCAAGGAGGAAAGTTGAAATAAGACATTAAATGTGTGTGTGTGTGTGTGTGTACAGAAATTAGCAATCAAATATTTACTGGGTGGAGAGCATCATGCTAAGTCACGTGTGAATTAGAATCATTGGTCATGAAGCTTCCATTACATGCTGTGACCCCAGGTTCCTTTAACTCTCAGACTCACCTTGCTAACCTAACCCATTTAAGTTTTATTGATGTCTAGTCAGGATCCATTGGTAGTGAAAGATATCTTTCAAATAAGAAATGGATGCAGCCTAAAATATTGAAATCAGGCACCTCTGTCTTGGCTTATTCCCAACCCAAAGAAATTTTGTTGTCCGTGTAGAAAGCTACACATTTTAATAAATATGAACATCTGAATAAGTATGAACATCTAATGATACCTTTGTATTGCACAAAGTTCTAAGAACCAAAAGCAAATGTTAGTTGCTAATTTGAAGTGGTATATCAAATGAGTTAGGGGATAAATGCTGGAATATCATAACAGAAATAAAAGTGGTAGATATATCAAAGAAAACCTATTTTCTAAAAAGTATTTTAGAAGTTTGAGTTCTGAGGAAGAAATTGTTTATAGTCAATAATATTCACTATTCAAGAACTTCTGATTTATTTTCACGCTCAGCATAATGAGTGTGGCAATCCTAGACCACACAAATGTTCTAAGATAGTTATTATCCTTCATTTGCTTAGGAATAAAACGGGGGCAAAAAAGTCCAGCTTTCTGGATCTAAAAGCAAACACACACACACACACACACACACACACACACACACACACACACACACGCAAAAATAAAGCCCCCAAACAAATGCATACTCTTTAGAAGAAATCATTCACTTCCCCCTCTTATGTATAGACTAATATGGGAGTGAGAAAACAAATAATTTGATTCCTATGTTCCCAAACTGCAGGTATAGATGGCTATGGATACACAAATGTTTCTTATGATGATTTTCCACTTTTCTAAGCAAAATTTCTTTTTCTTAACTTTATCAAAGGGCCTCAATACATTTGACAGTTCTTCATGACATTTTTACTGTCATTTCCCAAGGCAGCAACGAACAAAACAATATTATAACATGTTCATCATGTTATTTCTCAAAACTTCCTTGGAATTAGCATCTACCAACCTAACATAAGCATTGCATCTCAGACAGCTCCTTAGTTCCCTCAATTGCAGCTTGGCTTTTATTATCCAAAGCATAGAATGCAGGCTAAGAACAATTCTGTAACTAATCTACCATAACAATTATCAGAAGAATAATGATGCATGTGTATCACAGATATGCAGATGGAGGAGACTGAGATGTTTCTGAGACTACTCTTAGTCTCTGCTATTATTCCTAAAGTTAATTCATGATGGGGATTTAATAAAGAGTTCTACAGGGTTTTCGGCACTCAATTTATAGAC
Source organism: Craseonycteris thonglongyai (assembly GCA_004027555.1). Classification (NCBI taxonomy): domain Eukaryota; kingdom Metazoa; phylum Chordata; class Mammalia; order Chiroptera; family Craseonycteridae; genus Craseonycteris; species Craseonycteris thonglongyai. The sequence goes on from PVKE010004263.1 coordinate 7,720, forward strand.
GTTCATGTTTACATGTGCTCATATACCAGAAAAATAAGAGAAAAACCCTACTTTCTCCTGAGTTTGGGCAATGGATTAGCATGAATCTGTCTGTAGACTAACTAAAAATAAAATCAAACAGCTCAGGTGCTCACTTGGTATCATTTTTAAAGCGTTCTAATTGCTCCCTCTTGGAGTTGCAAAAGACATAGGCTAAACATACCTCTGGTTTCAATGACACTTAGAAGTATTAACAACCACAAATGGATGACAGTGTTATAGAAAACAAATTTACATTAGACAGAGCAACATTTATGAGGCTTGAATGTGTCCTGGAGACCAAGGCTGTAGTTCTAGTTCCACCACTGACAGTTTGACACTGTGACTCAGTTTCTCTATCTAGAAGATGGGAGAGAAGAATTGCCTTGGGACTTACCTCCCAGAAATATGTGTAATTTGGTGAAATAATAATGAGATATGTACTCAGTTATGAGAAGCTTAAATATTCTGCTTCAATTCAATAATTGAAAAAGGCTTTATGTAGCTCATTTTCAAAAGAATCCACTCAGTAAAAATTGCCCAACATATAACACAATTGTAAAATGCTGTATATCCATGGTTCCACTTGAAATAAGAGACAGAAACACTAAGGAAAACAGTGTATGGTCAGGGAGACCTGGAGCCTTATTTCCAGCCTTATTTCCACCACTTACATTATAAATTCCACAATATTTGGAAGATAGTTTTGACCGAAATTTAGTTATGTTTCAAAATAGATTTTATCAGTTCTCACCTTGGAAAATAAATCAAGACTTAGGTTATTAAAATATAAACCTGGGGAAGCCGGGATGGCTCAGTGGGTTAAGCGCTCACTTTGCAGCGCTGGGGACCGAGGATCGAATCCTGGCCCCGGCCCGTGCGGACCTATATGCTGAACTGGGAGTTCACCCAGTTCAGTTCTCTCTCTGTCTCTGTCTCTGTCTCTCTCTCTGTCAAAAATAAAAAAATAAAAAAATAAAAATATATTATAAAATATAAACCTGCTTAAAAAAAAACAAAACCTTACAAAATGCAAATATAAGTGACTCAAATAAGAAAATACTCAGTCTTTCTTTTATTTGATGTTTACATATGGCTTTCCTCTTTCTCCTTCAGTGTAAACATTGACTAGTAAGCAAGGATTTGTTAGTTGGACCACAGGATATTGTCTAATGCCTATTTCACATGCTTCAATAAAATGTGCAGATTGAAAAGAAATGGTGAGCTGATTTCCAGGCATGTTAGATTGAAGCAGTCAGATAAAGGACACCCAGGAATGCAGTTCCTTGAAATCTAGATCACCTCAAGGCTCAGATATAGAAATATCTCAAAGATGTGATGGTATGTGCCAATATTGAGCTAAGGATTGCTGGAATGGACAGCAGACTATCTAGGCTCTCTCTTTTAACATATTCTGTTCTAGGTAAACACATGTAGAAAGGTAAACTGAGTTAACTACTGGGAAAATAAAAAACTTAAGATCCATATGGATGAGTTTTCCATATGACCATTGGATAATCTGTGCTCTAACTTCCAAGACTGCAGGGTCAACCTCACTGAGGTCAGAAGAGCTAAATATATAAAGCAGGACAGACCTAAAAAAATTGTATTCCTGGGGAAGCTGGGATGGCTCAGTGGGTTAAATGCTCACTTTGCAGCCCCAGGGACCGAGGATCAAATCCCAGCCCCGGCCCATGTGGACCCATATGCTGAACTGGGGAGTTCCCCCAGTTCATTTCTCACTGGGGTGAGACCCCGGCCCAGTTCCTGCCCTGTGCAGCCCCGCGCCCACCTGTGGAATGAAACTATGTGGATAAACAAATGATGTGCAACTATGGAGGCTGTTCTGGGCCCTTCCCCTTCTCTCTGTCTCTGTTTCTTTATCTCTCTCTATGCATATATCAAAAACAATAAAAAAAAATTGTATTCCTCACAACGAAATTCCAATAGACCACGTGAACCCAACAGTCTTACCTGCTGGTTTGATTTGACATCATTGAAATTCATTTTTTTCCCCAAGTCTAAAATTACTGCATTCTTAGTTTCACGAATGTAATCATCATTCACTGGCTGGGGAGACTTTGTAATTTTCTTCATTAGTCCCTGGGATGGCCTGTAAAATAAATTCATATCTGACACACTCAAGTAAAGCACAGGCCAATGTACAAAGGCCGAGAAATCAGAGTGGTTGAAATGGCAAACAGACTCCAGGAGTCCTCAGGCACTTATGGAAGGCATTTTGTGCGCAAAAGTTGAGAATTGCACAGATAATCTGTGTTGGTAGAGGCGTTTTCAATATTTAAGTTACTAAAAATTATTTAAAGTAATCATGCCTCTTGTCTTAAGGTGTTCAATATTTACTCTGTGTCTAAGAGATAGGATTATCTAGGAATCCACGTAAATTACGGTGTTGTCCCAGACTAGGTATTTTATGCATGTGTCCCTTCTTAACTGACATGTTCTACATTAAGAAACCTCAGGGACACTTACGTGGATGGTGCACTTCTAGGCAGCCCCATGGCATTGGTGGGTGGGATGGCAGGGAGAGAAGGCAGAACGGAGCTGAGAAAAGCCACTGGGTTCTGAATCCGGTTGGTGGGAGAGACAGGAGTTGGGGACACACAGCGGGGCTGAAATTGGTTTCCACTGGAGATGGAAAATGTGAGTGGTGGTTGCACCGGCTCTACTGAACCAGGAGGGGGTGGCTCATTTTGAAAAGAAACAGATTTGGTTTGCATGGAGGGGTGAGGAGCTAGCAGGCTTTCTTTGCTCACTGTCCTCTGAATAGCTTGAAGAGTGCTGCTCAGGGTGAACACCGGAGAGCTGGAAGGGGACACAGCTGTTGCGATGGTATTCGTGGAGGGGAAGAAATGTTTTGGCCGAGCCAAGCTGAACGTCTGTGCTGAAGGGGCCTTCACCGCTTTGCTGGACACTGTCACTGCAGGGGGAGCAGTGGAATTCAAAACACTCATGTTGAAAGGAAACTCCTTAGGAGAGGAAGGAGATGGGTTTTGCAACTGCTGTTGTTCCAGTAAGACTTGGTTGTGAAGCTGTTGTAGCTGACTGGAGTCGCTGCACACAAAACAAGAGTGAGAAGAGAGAAGGGAAATCGTCACCATGGGCCTCATCTTTTAGAAAATGTCCAGACAGGCTGTTTATAACTTCATGTTGATTAGGACCATACAACCAGAGTTGCCAGAAATCAGCTAATCAATGCCTTGTGAGTTGTTTATCTCTCCTTTCTAACTCCATTTTATTGTCAGTAAGAAGGAAAAAGGCCACTGTGATGCACAGTTCTGAGAGGCATCATTCACATTGTATTCTTTGTGTTGTGACCCTAGAGTTATGCAACATAGCAGCTTAATTTCAATGTTTATAAATTAGAACAAAGAAATGAAAACAATGGTGTTCTTATTGAAAGTGCTCAAAGTTCTGAGATGAGCAGACAGGATCTCAGTTTGGGAAAGAAGGTACTGGGTTACACTAGGGTGACCAGACGTCCCGCTTTTGGCGGGACAGTCCCGATTTTTAACAATTTGTCCCGCATCCTGCAGCGTTGTAAAAAAGTCCCGATTTTTGGAAAGAATGCACGACAAGCTAGGGAACAGTGGGAGATAGACCAAATTTTTAATCAAGAACCCCCCCCCCACCCCCACCCTGGTCAATGGTGTCCCGCTTTACCAATGTTAAAATCTGGTTACACCCTGATGTGAGTTACTGAATGGAGCCGAATTCTCTGAGCCAATGTGCTGTATCCTTCAGTCTGCCTTGTTTTAGAGCAAACCTTAATTAACAAAGTAGCTGGATGTGTCTTAGTGTTTCTAATCCTCTCCTGAGGATAAGAAAGCTTTATAGATAAGGTGGCCTTATGTCCAAGTCATCCCAGACTGTCCTGGTTTATGCTTGCTTTCCTGGCATAATTATTAATATGGCTCTTTCACTATAAAAAATGTCATGGTTTGAATGATAAATTATATAGTCCCCCTAATTATAAACCTTACCTTAGACTTTTCTTGTTCCTAAAAGGAGAAAGAAGATCAAACTGGGAATAGGTTTTCTATTTATAAGGACCTGAGTCACAGAAGAATTACATGATTTGCCTTAAGTCTACAGTCGACTTAATTTCTCTTAGTAAAGCAGTTTTTTTTTTAAGAATAAAAATGTCTAAAAACTGCGTATGCACAACATTGTCGGGGCTGTCAAACTTTGCTGTTTAGGAGAATCTGGCCTTGAATGAGTAACCATCGGAAGAGCCACAAGTGACACTGCAGTGCTTCAAGGAGACCATGATTTTTTATGTTCTTCAGAAATATAGATTGCTTCTGAAACATAGAAAGTGATCTGTTGAATATGAGATCTATTAAAAATGAAAAGTTTTGTAGTTTCATACCATCAGGAAAGTCAACACCAACAGCAATAATGTTGAACCCTAAGGTTCACCAAACCTTGCTTTTTCTTAATTCTTGGAGTTTAAGACCTCTTTCCTTCCCTTCATTAACATTTATTTATTTATTTATTTATTTATTTATTTATTTATTTGACAGAGAGAGAGAGACATAGAGAGAGAGAGAGAACTGAACTTGGGGAGCTCCCCAGTTCAGCATATGGGTCCGCATGGGCCGGGGCTGGGCCCCAGTCCCTGGCACTGCAAAGTGAGCACTTAACCCACTGAGCCATCCTGGCTTCCCCTCATTAACATTTCACGATATAGGGAAAAGGAACTTCACAAAATAGAACTCCACTTTCACTGCTGCTGTCAAATGCTATACACTGTGCTATCTTTTGTTCATCTGTGAAAACTCTTATCCTGAGTTAAACTAAGAATTCAGGAGTATTAGCCACTTGCCACAATAACTTTCTTCTCATCCTCCTCTCTCTCTCTATCTTTTTTTTTTTTTTTACTGAAAAAAATCAAGAAACATAAGGCTTAGCTTATATGTGGAATATAAAACTGAAAGTAACAACACCAAAAATAACCCAAAACTCATGAACACTGTCAATAGTTTAGTGGTTAGCTGAGAGTAAAGGGGAAGAAGGGTGGCAGAGTAGGGGAGAGGGAAGTAGGGAGGGGCATCAAATATATGGTGATGGAAGGAGAGCTGACTCTGGGTAGTGAGCACATAATGCAATGCAGAGACAATATAATGTATTGTATACCTGGAACCTATGTAATTTTTACCAATCAATGTCACCCCAACAAATTTAACAATAAAAAAAATAAAAAAAATAAAAGCCTTGCAGTGACATTATAAAAAAAAAGAAAAGAAGAGAAGAAATGAATGTTGAAGCTGAGAGAATAAAGTAAAATAATTAAAAATTAATTAAACCCTTACATTTTATCATAGATGAAAGATTCAGCAATTACGAGAAGAAGAAATAGTTTTGTTAGATTATCTTTAGAAAAATATGCACAATTAACAATGTTTCTGCTGTGGTGCTGACTTTTCCAATAGCATGAAAGTACAAAACCTTTAACTTTTTAATGAAACTCATACAGCAGGTCACATTCTGTGACTTCTATGGCATAAGAATAATGCTATATAGTTTTCAGAACATGTTTGTATTGTAGTCTGAGTAAATTTTAACCTGATGGCACTGCATAAATAATTTATTATGGTTATGGAAGTAGAAAAGTAGTATATGAAAGGTAAGTAATCTCAAAGATAAGTATAATAAAAAGGGGCCAGGAAGTCATTTGATAATGCTTGATTCTTCTTTTCTTTTAGTTTCTACTGACTGAACTAAGAACCAGTTTTCTTTACTTTAAGTAAGATTCGAATGGCATGTTAGCTCTTATCGTTTAATGCACTATATTGGATTACAGAGAAGGGTCACAAATCTTAAACATAATAATGCTACATGAGCTACAGTGTCAAATTGTTTTGATTATCTAAGATTCTGGGAGAATTCATTTGAGAATAATGTCTCTTTTTGTTCGAACAGTTTTTTCTTTTTTAATTTTATTAAATTTTATATTGCTTCAGAATGGACTTAAAACCGGTAGTTGTTTGGATTTGCTTATTCATTATATCGAGACTAGGTGTCAATTCCATTATTCAATGAACTTTTATTGAATCTTCTATATGTCTACTTTACTAGGTACTATAGGAGATACAAATACTCCTGAGATAGTATGAGCTATTCAGAACTCAAAAATCTTAGTATATATACAGATAACATAGATAACCAGTGGTTACTTACAGATAACATATTGAACTTACAGTTTAATAATGAAGTACAAACTTAGTGCAAGAATAAAAGAAAGGTAGATTAATTACAAAGCGTACCAGTTCTAAAATCTTGAGTAATCCCTCTAATTCAAAGTAATAGCCTGTCATAAAGTGCTATAAACTCAGTTATTCCTTTCTTGTTGCTATAAGAATTACTGAAGTCTGGTTTCTACCCACGCTTTCTTTCTGTAGATTTATCCACTCTCTCAGGTTACTGAAAATACCTCCTCTTTTGCCACAACTTAACTTAAACATTGTGCTCAAGAATATGGGCTCTGCAGACTCAACAGATTTAGGTCCTAATCCTGGCTCTGCCACTCATTATTTGTGGGGCTTTGGGTAGTTTCTAGACTTTTCTGATCCTAGTTTCCTCCTAGGTAAAATAGAAATCAGTAATAGCTCTTTATGCTGTTGTGAGAATTGATAAATAAATCACCAAAAACATCTAAGTGGTTAATAAATGGTGGCTATTAAATTTTTTAGTTTCAATTTGAAGATTGGTAAGAATAAAAATCAGTCTCAGAAATATCAGGATGCTTCTTGTGGTTTCTGGAATGCAAAAGAATTTCTTAGGGATTTTGAAATCTCAGTAACAAATACAACAAAACAAACTTGGGATACGCTATCAAGTACTTTTGAAAGCAATTTTGGCAACAGTTTCTGGCAGCGTATGCTGGAGCCAGCTCTGGATGGCTCTGAAGAGCTGATTTTGCACATCTCATCCCTAATCCCAGTTCAGTTACCTTTCTTTAAAGATTTATTTTTATTGTTTTTGACAGAGAGAGACAGAGACAGAGAGATGGGGAAAGGGGAGGGCCCATGTCATCCATTTTCTACATTATTTCATTCCAGAGGTGGGGCTGGGGCAGCCGAGGCAGGAACCAGCCTGGGGCCTCCTGCACGGGGCTCAGGATTTGATCCTCGGAGGCCAGGGGTGCAAGACGAGTGGTTAACCTGCTGAGCCATCCTGGCATCCCTTCAATGAGCTTTCTTTAATAGCTTGAAATTAGTCATGGTGGGAGGAAATTTGCAAATGCAAATTTGCAATACCATTAGGACAAAGAGCTTCCCTGTCTCTGTCCATGGAATAAGATAACCAATTTATAGTAGATGTGTTTGTGCAGTCAGCTTTAAGCTGTAGTTTTAGCAGTGGTTACCAAGCTGACTGCACATTAGAATCATTTGGACAGCATAAAAGACAAACCAACCTTACTGATTTAGGCATCACCGCCCAGAGAGTCAACTGGACGCAGGTATAGTTATCTTTTAAAATGTAGGTCAATAGTTCTTAAACTTTAGTGAGTCTCAGAATTCTCTGTAGGCTCTCATTAAAACACAGATTTTTTTTTTTAGCCCCATTTCCAGAACTTCTGAGTCTTAGGTCTGGAATGGGGCCTGAGACTGTGAATTTTTATCAAGCTCCCAGGTGATACCAATACTGTAAGTAGCAAGGCTCTATCTAGGTGATTCTTACATGCATCCAGGACTGGGAACCACTGCTTATCCCCAAAATATAGGCTTTCCTAGTATGTTCTGATTTTTGTTTAACATTTCACTCACTTTAAATGTTAATTATTGTTTTTTTATTGTTGTGGAGGGGAGTATGAAGGCATAGGGAGGTGAGGGTGATAAAGGTTGTAAGTCACGTTGTCCAACTCTAGACTTGTAGTTTCCAACCTGGCTGCACATTAAAATAATCTGCGGAGAGATTCTGGTTCAATTGGGATGGAAAGCATAAATAATTTTTAAAAGCCCCACATTTTATTCTAGAGCGTAGGCAGGATGAAGAATCACTGATCTAGACAGCTTGATATTCAAGTTGAAAATTCACAGTCTGAATTATCTAGGTTTTGATGATAACAGAGTTTAAAAACAACAGCTTCCCTTTTTGTCACAGTTTTAAGGTCTATAAGAATTATATTTATTGTTAATGTGAATGGCAAATTGAAAGAACAAGCAGAACACTGTACCCTCAAGTAGATTATTCAGAAAGTCAAATATTTTAATGAAATAGCTAAAAGACCAAGACCAATGAACTTGAAACCAGTAAGACAAGGTTGTAACCATGTAGATTCATAAAGATTTATGTGCATGCACATAGACCTATACTAACATAAACCTATATATACACAGTTATGAGAAAACTTTAAAAAGGCAAAAATATTAAAGAATTGTATAGTGCTGAGGACTGGCTTTTTAGAAGTTGTCACTTCATAAATTGGTGGAAAGAATTTTTACATTCAAAGTCTCATGTGGTAGATACTGCTAGCTGACTACCTAATTTTACCCTTTGTAAAATAACTCAATTTTATTCATGAGGGCAGCTAAAGATGACACTTCCCAGCTTCCTTTACAGCAAGTATAACATGTGATTACGTTATGGCCAATGAGATATAAGCAGAAGACTTTGGGTGAGACCTAAGAGGGCTTCTGAAGAGGAGTCTGACATCAGGTCTTCTACCCATTTGCCCTTCCTGCTGCTGGAAATGTGGACATGATGACTAGACCACCATCAACCATCTTGGACCATGAGGGGACCTGGGGAAGTGGGCAGTGCTAAAGATGACAGGGCAGAAAGATAGAAGACTGTGTTCTTAATGACTATGGAACCACCATAACAGCTTCAGACTGCCTGTCTAAGTGCTTTATTCCAGAGAAAAATAAACCCTCATGTGTTTAACCCCCTGTATGGGTTTCCTGCAACATAAAGCTAAACCTAATCTTAACTGACATACCTAAGAACCCCTAAACAGTCCTTGGGTAAGAGGAGGCCCAACAAAGAAGGAAATTCCCAAGGAGATTGTTTTGGGTTTCCTGTTTTTACAACTTCCTGTTCTGGGAACTGCCCCCACCATCCCACCCCTCCACCTGCAGTTCTGATTGGATTCATTTGACTCTTCTTCCCTTCAAATACAAAATATTTGCACTTGAGCAGGCTGGAGCAGTTGGAGTTTGGAATCGAGCTGCTGAAAATGATTTATTTAGCAATGGACTGTGACACAAATTGTGATGCAACATATGATATGCCATGAAGAGTGGAGTGAATACGCAAAGAGGAAAGAAGGAGGTTCTCAAGACAGACACAAAGTGAGCAGTGAACAGAGGCTGGACTGACCACATGATCATAGCTCTGAACTCTAGTTTTCTTTCTGTATGTAGGCCCTGCCTGTTTCATTTACCATTCCTACCTAAATCCCTATAATAACCTTCTCCCCTCCTTTTACTTTAAGTGGATTCCTATTTCCTGGGATTGACAGAGACCTTTCTGTATGTGACTTGCTAAGAAGTGTGTTTCATAACATTTAATTTTGTGCCCTGAATTTTGTCTCATGTGGTAGTAAGAAGAATATAAAACTAAACAACATGAACTGTTTGCAATGAACATCTTGTGACCAGCACTGAGAAACACATGATGGGAGTGCTGATACTGTAAATTTTAATGTTGATATTTAAAGGTTAATATCATTATAAACATAATTTTTATCATTTTGATGTGTAGATCAAACAGAACATAGTAGTGTTATGTTCTTTGTTTTATCATGGCTGAACATTAAACTTTGTAACATGCCTCTGATGGAGACTCTCTGGAGGACTAGGGCAACAACCACATCAGGTTCCTGAGGTGAGTCTGATAATCATGGCTTCTTCTTTCAACCCATTATATTTTAGAAAACCTACTGTGGTTACTACAGCATATTTAGGAAGAGAAAAACAAAAATAAAAACGAACCCCCCCCTACTATCTGACAATATTAATATATTTTCCATAATGATTACAAAATCTTAAATTGAAGCAGAAATGGGAACTATAAGGATGAAATTACAGAATATAGGGATTATTAGATGCAATAAAGAGCTTTATCAGAAGAGTGTAGAAATGCTTTACCTGGAGCCCTCTATTATTAGACAAATATCTTTTTGAGCCAGTTTAGGTGTAACATTTCTTGGAGGTAGAATATTAACAGTTAGGATAATAATGACAATACACTCACATTGATATAAAAATGAAAGGTTTGCAAAGCATTTAATGTTTTTCCTCATAATTCCCCTTTTCTGCTCCATTATTTTTAAGAAGGAAAGACTAATAGAAGCTTACAGATATACTTGGTTATCCATTCTAATGTTTACTTACAGTTTGGGTTTGGCCAGGACTGGAGGGGGCTCTTTGACAGGTGAAGAAGGCTCAGAAATTTTTGTTGCCTGTTCATTGAATCTCTCCAGGAAAGAATCAGGCCTGGTCTGATTGGTAGTCAGCATGCCACCTGAAAAAGATGCTTTGCTTCCTTTGTCATCTTCAGGCAGGTTGAAGTGCACACGGAGCCCAATCCTCGAGCTGGACCGGGGCTCATTGTGGTTCACCAGAACCCCTTCAAGTTTGGGTTTAGGAGGTTGCTCCACAGAAGGAGGCTCTGGGTTGGGTGGGGATGGCTGTTGCTCAATAATTGCCAGGTTAGTGGTGGAGTTGGCTGAGTGAAGAGACCCATTATTTCTGAGATCTTCATTTCCTTAAAGGACAATAAAAGGATCTCAGCTGTTAGTCAATAAGACTGAGATAGGATTGAAACCACAGGTGGGGAATGTGTACAAATCCGGTGAATGTGCTAATGGGAAAATGCTTATCAGAAACAGAGAACCTAATCCAGAGGCATGCAGAATGGTAAGGACAGGTGAATGTTACAAAACATTCAAAAAAGAATTAACACCTATTCTTCCCTTACTATTCCAAAAATTTAAGAGGAGGGGAACATCCCAAGCTCTTCTACAAGGCCACCATTACCATGATTCCAAAACCAGACAAAGTCATTACAAAAAAAAGAAAACTATAGACCAATATACCTGATGAATATAAATGCAAAAATCCTCAATAAAATTTTAGCAAACTGAATTCAGCAATATGTTAAAAAGATCATACACCCCAATCAAGTGGGATTTAATATTGGTATACAAGTTTGGTTCAATATATACAAATCAATTAAACAAAATAAAAAATAAAAATTATAGATTATATCAATAGATGCAGAAAGAGCATTTGACAAATCTAGCATCCCTCTCAGCAAAGTGGGAATAGAGGGAACATACCTCAACATGATAAAGGACATATATAACAAACCCACAAACAAAATACTCAACAGAGAAAGGATAAAAGCATTCTCCTTATGATTAGGACTAAGACAAGAATGTCTACTGTCACCACTTTTATTCTACATAGTATTGGAAGTTCTCACCACAGCAATCAGAAAGGAAATAAATAAAATACATTTAAATTGGAAAGAAAGAAGTAAAACTGTCATTGTTTGCAGATTACATGATACTTACTATATAGAGAGAGCCTGATTCCACCGATAAACTATTAGAACTTATGAATGAATTCAGTAAAGTAGCAGGATACAAATTAATATTCAGAAATCGATTGCATTTTTATTTATGTATTTAATTGTTTTTGACAGAGAGAGAGAGAGAGAGTGAGAGAGAGACACAGAGACACAGAGAGAACTAAACTGGGGGAACTCCCCAGTTTAGCATATGGATCCGCACGGGCCGAGGCCAGGATTCGATTCTTGGTCCTCGGCGCTGCAAAGTGAGCACTTAATCCACTGAGCCATCCCGGCTTCCCCAATTGCATTTTTATACACCAATAATGAACTATCAGAAAGAGAAATGAAGAAAACAACTCCACTTACAAATGCATCAGAAAAATATATAGGAATAAATTTAATTAAGGAGGTAAACCACCTGTACTCAAAAAACTATAAGATACTAAAGAAAGAAATTGAAGGAGATACAAATGAATGGAAACATGTATTATGCTCAAGGATAGGAAGAATTAATATAGTTAAAATGTTCGTACTACCCAAAGCAATCTATAGATTCAATGCAATCCCCATTTAAAACACCAATGGCATTTTTCACAGAATTAGAACAAATAATCCTAAAGTTTATATGGAACCACAAAAGACCCCAAATAGCCACACCAATCCTGAGAAAGAACAAAATATCATGCTACCTGATATTAAACTATACTGCAAGTCTATAGTAATCAAAACAGAATGGCATTGGCATAAAAACAGACACATAGATCAATGGAACAAAATAGCCCAAGAATAAACCCACATCTATATGATTATTTATAACAAAGGACACAAGAATATACAGCAGGGTGATGACAATCTGTTGAATAAATAGTACTAGAAAAACTGGACAGATATAAGCAAAACAAACAAACAAACAAACAAAAAAACGAATGGAAAGCCGGGATGGCTCAGTGGATTAAGCACTCACTTTGCAGCCCCGGGGATCGAGGATCAAATCCCAGCCCCGGCCTGTGTGGACCCATATGCTGAACTGGGGAGTACCTCCAGTTCAGTTCTCACTACAACTATGGAGACTGTTGTGGGCACTCCCCCTTCTCTCTGTCTCTGTCTCTGTATCTCTCTGTCTCTGTGTCAAAACAATAAAAATATTTAAAAAAAAGAAAAGAAAAGAAAAAGAAACTGGACCACCTTATTACTCTAGATACAAGAATAAACTTAAAATAGATTAAAGACTTAAATGTAAGACCTGAAACCATAAATCTCTTAGAAGGAAACATAGGCAGTAAACTCTCAGGCATTAATATTTTTTTCCTGATATATCTCTTTAGGCAAGGGAAACAAAAGAAAAACAAACAAATGGGACTACATCAAACTAAAAAGCTTTTGCACAACAAAGAAAACCATCGACAAAACAAAAAGATATCCTACTGAATGGGAGAAGATATTTACCAATGATACATCATATAAGGGGTTACTATCCAAAATTTATAAAGAATTTATACAACTCGGCATCAATCAATCAATCAAACAAACAGTCCAATTAAAAAATGGGCAGAGGACCTGAATAAACATTTCTCCAAAGAGGACATACACATAGTCAGTAGACATATGACTAAGAAAAGATGCTCAATGTCTTAAAATAAAATCATCAGAGAAATTCAAATAAAAACCATGAGATATCACCTCACACCTATCAGAATGGCCATCATCAATAAATCAACAAACTAGCATTGGTGAAGATGTAGAGAAAAGGGAATCCTCATGCACTGTTAGTGGGATTATAAACTGGTGCAGCCATTATGGAAAACAGTATGGAGGTTCCTAAAAAAATTTAAGGGGAAGCCAGGATGGTTCAGCAGGTTCACTGATAGCTTTGCAGCCCCAGGGTCTGAGGATCGAGTTCCGATTCCGGCCCATATGGACCCAGATGCTGAACTGGGTTGTGCTCCTAGTTCAGTTCCCTCTGGGGTGAGCTTCCCTTGTGGGAGGCCCCCAGTTCGGTCCCCAGCACACAGGGGCACACCTCCTATGTGTGAGGGCCCCCGGCCTGGTTCCCACCCCGTGCAGCCCCCGCCCACCCGTGTGGAATGAAACTATGTCGAAAACTGATGACATACAACTATGGAGACTGCTCTGGGCTCTCCCCCTTCTCTCTATCTCTATGTCAAAAACAATAAAAAAAGAAAAAAAGAAAATCTTAAAAAAAAGAAAATTTCCTGGCTGTTAAAAATATCTGAAAGATGCTTCTTGTGGAAAAAAAAAATCTTAGAGAACATTTTAATGAATTAATTCAGCTTCCACTTTCAACTCTCTCAAGACCCAATATTAATAGATTCAGATAAGTATATAAAAAATTTTTTTTGTTCCAATAGAACTATCTTATGACACAGCAATTTCACTCATGGGTATTTATCAAATGAAATCCAAAATATACTAATTTGAAAAAATATATGCCCTCCTGTGTTCACTGTAGAACTATTTACAATAGCCAGGATATGAAAGAAATCTAAGTGCCCATCTATAGACAATTGGATAAAGAAATTGTGGTACATATATACAATGGATTATTGGCCATAAAAGAATGAAATCTTACCATTTGTGACAATAGGGATGGACCTAGAGGGTATTATGCTAAGTGAAATAAGTCAGATAGAGAAAGAAAAATACCATATTATCTCATTTATATGTCAACTCTAAAGAACAAAATAAACAAACAACCAAAGAGAAACAGGCTAATAGAAGGAGAAAGCTGGTGGGTACTAGATGACGGGGGTGGGGGTTGGGGGCTGGGTGAGAAAGGTAAGGGGATTAAGAAATACAAACTGGCAGTCACAAAAGAGTTCCAGGGATATAAAGTACAGTATGGGGAATATAGTCAATAATATTGTAAAACTATGCATAGTGTCAAATGGGTGTTACACCGATCACGGGGATCATTTCATAAATCATATAAATGTCAAACCACAATGCTATACACCTGAAACTAACATAAAATAATATTGAATATCACAATTGAAAAAATAGTCACAGGAGGGGAGGCCGGGATGGCTCAGTGGGTTAAGCACTCATTTTTGCAGCACCGGAGACCGGGAATCGAGTCCCGGGACCGGGAATCGAGTCCCGGCCCTGCCCCGCCCGTGCGGAACCATATGCTGAACTGGGAGCTCCCCCAGTTCAGTTCTCTCTCTGTCTCTGTATCTCTCTCTCTGTCAAAAATAAGTAAATAAAAAAAAATAGTCACAGGGATCTACAGTGCAACATAAGGAATATAGTTAATAATATTGAAATAACTATGTACAGTGTCAGATGGGTAAAATAGACTTATTGAGGTTATGTTGTTTTAAACATCTGAAAACCAGTAAAAAAAAAAAAGTATAGTGAGGATACAGGAAAAATCTAAACTAAAAATTTAAGTACCATTTTGAAAAGAATATTAGAAGTTTATATCAGACAAATGAGATGTTTTCTTAGGAAGTATAATAAATAACAGTGGGACAACTGGGGTGGTTGTGGTGGTGATTATGAATGCAATAAGAAATTGAAAATTGGATATTGTGCAAGAACACTTTCCTCAATAATTTAAAACTCTTTTTAGGAGAGCCAAGTTAACTTCATATGTAAAACAGCAAGGAAGGATAATACAAACTCTCCATACTTATATTCAAAGTCATAGTTCACGTTGTTTTGGCCTTTAAAGAGCCCTTACCTCTTACATCTAGCTGTGCAATGCTTGAAACCGTGCCATATTTGTTGCTTGCAGTACATGTGAAGCACCCAGAGTCTTCTGCAAATACCTCAGCAATGACCAAAGTACAAATCTCCTCTACATGCCAGTAAAACAGAAAGGTTACTGACTTAATTATGGAAATGGAATTATGAAATTTACTGATATCAGATGCTGATTTTATAAAAGTCAATGTAAGAAGTTGATTATATTGTTTGAAAATAATTTGTCTAATTATTTGATTGAATTGAGTGATTAGCATGCTAAATGAGTCAAAGAATATAAAACAAATAACTCCATGTAGATAATTGACAAGAGAATTTTATGATAATATAATATTTTATATATTATTGGATTCTCAGATTATCCTCTATTTTTATGTCATAAGTCCAGAGGGTAAAAATAGAACTGAGAAACAATAAACTTAAAAATCAGAAAAACACATTAGGAGTTAAAGCAAAAGGAGATTTGTGTAAAAGAAATGGATTAATAAAAACATTTTTAAACCAAGGTCTTTTACTATTTCTGTGGGGGACTTCTGGAGTGAGGTAATTTTAAAGGAAGGTCACAATTTTAAAAAACTGGGTAGTAAATACTTTGCTTAGCTAATAGTACTTAGCCAATAGAACAGCTTGAAATTCTGGGTGAAAAACAGGTGAAATGCATTTTTTTTTTCCTTTGTAATACTAGGGGAATTCTTATGGATTGCCCTGATACACAGCATGAACCCCCCCTTAAATAACTACAGAAGTAAATCCCAGATAGAACCATATGCCTATAGCTGAAAATTATTATAGTTAGATATTCCTTGACAGCTAATGAAGAGATGTCTAAGACAGTAGCATAAACTTTCAGTTACCACTCAGTAGACCTGACATTAAAAACAAAATTAATAAAAGCATTAGGAGAAAGTTGGCATCTCAGTGGTTCATGATAACTAAATTGTATTAGCTGGACAATCTCTATGAAAACTGTACAGGAGGCCACGCAGACAGTGCTGAGTTCCTGCTCAGTTACTCCACATCCTTCTTCTTCCTTATTAATAGAATTCTGACTTTGTCCACCCTCCTTGGAGTAGTCATGTGCTTCAGGGCAAGCTGGCCTCTCTCAGCCTCAGGTGGTAAATCATGATTGGTCAGTTGTGCTAACTATTCTTGCTAAGTGGTGGCATGTAACACAATTCCAGTCGATGAGATATTAGGGACAGTCTCCTGGGGAGTTTCTGGGAAAGTTTTCCTTGCTCTTACAGGGGACATAAGACAATAGTATTCTCTGTTTTTGCCTCTGGATATTGTCATCTGAATGTAGTATCCATAACTATGGCAATTGTTTTGGGTATATGAGCAAAACCAGCCTGAGAGGATACTCTGAAGGTGGTGGAATGGAAAAAAGGCTTGATCTCAGAGATGCCAGCCAATCTCAAGACTGCCATTTCTTAGGGTGTTTTACGATGTGAGAAAATACATTTTTCCCTTTGCTTTAGTTTTCTCTGCTTGATGCCCAAAGAATCCTAAATGATGGAGAGCAAAGTTGGGTTTTGGTGTCTCTTGGTTCTTTTTCTGAGACCTTGGCTTATGCTTCTTTCTGTTACCTTTCACAAACACTCGTTTTCTCCTCTTTCAGTGACCTGCTCTTAGAAAATATGATAAAATCATTCACACTATACTGTACCTGTCTGGTAAGATAAAGTATTCTGTCTCCAAAGGGTACTTGCATTATACAAGGTGTATGGAAGAACTCTCTGGCTGTGAGATTTTTTATCATGGAGCTGGGAAAGGCAGGGCTTGTTTTGGGCAGGGACTCCTTTTGAGTGACTGAAATTATTTTGTGTATGAGACTGCCCAGTGGAAATGCCTACTGTGGATGAAACCGTCAAGAGCCTGAAATATTTTCAAAGGGAAGAAAACACTTCTCTATGACAAGCAATTTAAGAATGAGACCACTCTGATCTTTACTGTGTATTACAAGGGCCTAGAGTAGGGCTGTGCAATGTAAATACACAGTGAAATGCTGTTCCAATTAGTTTTCTGAAGAGAGTTATAATAATGACATTCTAAATCATCATTCTTACCCTAGGGGACAAATATAATCTGATATTTTAGGGTGACCACAGAGAGGACATTAAGATGTTTATGCTTTAATTTGTGATTGATTTGAATTTCTAGAGGTAAGAGCTTCACCTTCTTATGTCATCTTAGTATCCTCCCAACCATTGCAAACATTATATTGATTCTGCAAATTTCAAAATATGATACATGAGTCTTGAGAGACATCAGCTGTGGAATTGAAATTAATCTAACATCATTGAAATTGCCCAGTTATGAGAGGTAATGAGTAGGAGCCAAGGAAAAAGGAAAAGTATTCCTAAGAAACATTCTTCAATACCAAGAACTAACTGTATGCGTATTAGGTATTAGATATATATTCCAAGTTTGCACATACTTTTTTCCTTTCCTTCCCCTACAGTAATAGCTAGAATTGATTTGATACTTTGTTCTAAAACTTTGTTTTTCACTTTTTCTTGACACTAGTGTAATTTCAACATGTTTTATTGTATATATCAAATCATGGATCACTTACTATAAATTAAAGTTAAAATGATTCTTACCTGGCTCTGCCATGGATCGAGGTTCTAAAAGAAAAAGAAAAATTTTAAAGAATCTGAGTATTTATTTAGTAAGAGGCTATATTTTCATCCGAAGCTTTCTATAGAATTTTATAGTCTCTTGCATGCACATGAGTGCTTTGATAAGGTTAATCTGTAAATGTTAAGTAAAATGACCCTAAACAGCATTAATCTCGACAGGGACAGGATGGTTGTCATGGAAGGGCAAGAGAGCAGCTAACTAACGTTGTGGTATCTTGAGACACACCTACGTTTCACTTGGGACACATAAACCTTAGGTGAGAAGTTACTTCATTAGCTAGGATTCAGGAACAAATGGCCTTCATTGCTACCCATTCAGCCTTACCTGGAAAAAAGTTTGTGAAGACTGAGAGATTGTTCTTGGCTTTGTGATCTCACATCCTAATAAAATATACAATATACCTCATGCTTTAAGGTTTCTAATATTAAGAGCCTTAGGATAGATGACAGGTTTCTCCAGAGCAGGTTCTTTATCTTAAAATTCTTTGGCATTCCTGAAAGTGACCACATGGTGCTGTGTACAGATGTTCAATTAATGTTTGAGCTTAGTTACAATCTTCTACCCTGATAGAAGAATTGAAGTTTTTTTCCTCAGTTTAAATGGTATTCAGAATGTATTA
The DNA here is from genome assembly GCA_004027555.1 of Craseonycteris thonglongyai. Taxonomy (NCBI): domain Eukaryota; kingdom Metazoa; phylum Chordata; class Mammalia; order Chiroptera; family Craseonycteridae; genus Craseonycteris; species Craseonycteris thonglongyai. The sequence continues at coordinate 26,270 of PVKE010004263.1, forward strand.
TTGTTGCTGCTACTTTTGTTAAACTTGATAATAGCTTGATTCATATATCATACTGATACAAATCCTATTATTTTGTGATGGGCAAAAACAAATTAACAAAAAAACCCAATAAATTTCAAAGCATTTTAAGAGTGAAATGGGTCAAGGTGAAAACACTGCCTGACAAGGTAAAAGCACTTATATGACAAGAAAGGAAAAATTAACCACTGGAATATAGAAATAATATTTATAATAAAAAAGAATAAAAATGAACAAAGGATAGAAACAAGCAATTAAAAAAAAAAAAAAGAATTACAAAGACCCAATAAATATGAAAAAAGTTTTACCCCACATCTATTTAGTAAAGTACAGATTAAAAGAAGGTGTCCCATTTGAGGCCCATAAAATTAGTGAAGATTAAAAAAAAATGGGGGTTTAATCCTCATTGCTAATAAAGGTATGAGATAAAAGGCATTCCCATTTATTGCTGGTTGTAGTAGTATATAGCTAGGGTAACATGTGTCCCATTTCAACTAGGACAGACATGATTTATTCCTGGGATCTCTATAATTATTAATAGCACTTTCTTTCGTTTTCCAAAGTGTTCCAGAATGGATGATCAATTGTGTGAGCTTCCTAAATTTAGTTTCAAACTTTCAGGCATTTTGAAAATATATATTACAAGTCTTAAAAAAATGTGAATTAACAGTAGCAACTTTAATTTATTCTATAGATGCAAAGATTTTCTCTCTTAACATGCATTGAAGTATAGTTTATTATAGTAAAAATTGTGAACAATCTAAATGTTCAACAATAGGAAATTAAATATGAAATTCATTGTATTGATTTATTTTTAAAAGTAAGAAATGCCTATATTTATTAACATGGAAAGATGTTCACAAAATGTTGATTAAAAAAATCAATTTACAAAACAATATGATTTATTTTTATTAAAAAAACATATTCAGGGAAAAGTTTTTCAGAAAATATACAACAAAATATCAATGAGGTTTAGATTTTAATTAGTTGTTAAAAAGTTATAAAAATAAGTGTATACAATAATTTTATAAAAATTAATTAACAGAAAAAATAATTTTAAAGCATCAACTTACTTTTCTGTAAAATTCTGAAATCTGGAGAATCTTCTATCAAGGTTCCTTCTCTATACCACTCAACTTTAGGGGAAGGAGCTCCTTTTACTCTGCATTCAAAGACAACCAGTTGGCCCTCAGAGGCTGATAAATTTTGTAACATCTATAATGAGAAGAATATTGTTAGAACTAAAAAGTATACATTGTTGAAATCTAGTTCCAGTGCTGAATTTTAAATAAAAATATTATGAACTTCGTATTTGGATTTTCTCCAAATCTTCTACATTTCCAGCAGCTTCAATTGTGTGAATGTACATTGAGTCTAATTTTAAAGATCAGGGCTCAGAATCATCTCAGCCCATATGAAACTTATCCCTCACTATCTTCTTCCTTCTCCTCTCTGTTGTAATGCCAGACAAGTTTATTAAATACTAGATGAAACAAAAAAACTAATTTTTGGTAAAGTACCGGTACTTCTGTTCTTCAATGCCTACTTGGAGTTTGGTTTCCAAATAATGATTTTTAAAAATCTGCAGTAGGTGTATTCAGCATTGTAGTAATCTATTTTTCTACACAAGGATGTCACTCTCTGTGAGGTGGAAAATCTCTGTTACCTAAATAACTATCTCGGTTTCCCTGGTTTTGCTTTATTTACATTCTACAGCCCTGGAAATTGACTTTTGTTTTGCTATTAAGTTTTCCTTCTGTGTTCTTTCTAGTATAGTCTCAAAGATCTGTTGAGGGATATAAACAATGACAGTCTCTAAAAGCACAGTCACATGTGGAGTCATGTCCTGGTAAAACATCTTGTAATATTGTGACTGTATCATCGAATGTTTTTTCACATTTCCACAAAAAAGCTTTTACAAAAACCACTTTGAACTGTAAAATAGCAGTAATAGACTCTACAGGAGAATGAAACTCACATTTTATGATCACAATTAGTCTTTCACTCATGGTTCCTGAGCTTAAAGTCACACATTCATTTGTGTAGTAAGTACTTCATTTGGTTATGAAATGTTTCTTTGGCATATTCTTTTTTTTTTATTGTTTTAGATAGACATAGAGAGAGACAGAGACAGAGACAGAGAGAGAACTGAACTGGGGGAACTCCCCAGTTCAGCACATGGGTCTGCACGGGCCGGGGCCGGGATTCGATCCTCAGTCCCCGGTGTTGCAAATCTTTGGCATATTCTTGTTTGAGCATATTCTTGTTTTTAATTTTGGCCCAAAGATTATAAATATAACAAAGGTTATGATTAACTTCCTCCACAAGCTCTATTATTAGTACTAAATGCTGCAAAACTTTCCTATTATTACAATTTGGGGATCTGCATTTAGAAAATATTGGCTCTTGCTTCAGAGAAGAGGATAGCCAGTATTTTATTTTTCTTTTGTCATTCTCTTTTATAAATATTTTGTGATTATTTACAGCTTTTATCAGAACAATTTAGGATATTTTTGTGCATAGCCATATCATATATGGCGTTTGTTTAAGGAATACAAGGGTGGGGATGATCACATGGCTTTTGTATAGTAGAGTTTTACCTCACAGGGGTGTGTAAGTTAGTATGTGACAGCCAGGGGGCATTATTGTTCAACATTAGTGTTTGTTCTTTTTTTTGTGTTTCCAAATTTGTTTCCTGAAGTTATTCATGATGGGATTTGCACAGAGTGGTTTCTGAGTTATTAAGAAACTATTTGATAAAAAAACCTTTTTATTCCTCATCTACTCAAAAATAACATCTAGTAATAAGAATGGAATGCTCTCAAGTAAGCAGGGAATATCAATAAGTCTAGGGTGCTCCTGGCAAGCTGATGAATGTGCCCATCGCCCTGACATCGGAGCAAATTCTGTGTTAAAATGGCAGCTTCGGGTCTATTGGATACGTTAATGGCAGTCAGCCATCTTCCTGGGATTCATATATAATGGGGTTTCATTCATTCTTGCATCAAACAAATTAGAAAAACAGACAAAAAAGTGGTGATGGTAGAAGGAATTAAATAAATAAAATAGGGCACATTTTAAGTGGATGTAAGCAAAATGAGGTCAATCTATATATTCTGGCATGGCTTGCAGTTCAGTTCAGATATATGAACCAATTCTCAATCTGCGGAGGTTACACCAACGCCTTACTTGCAAAAGGACCTCCTGGAGGGAATATGTTTTTGCTCACAACTGAGACCAACATTATTGTTGTTATTCACTTGACATTTACCAACAAGACCTGTGTTCTATAGAAGAATTCAGCCAAGATACCTGAGATACTACAGTGTATGCAATATGCTGGCTAAGTGTCTGTGATATATGATGGAAGCGCATTCCAGTGTGACACATCATCAATACTCAGTAAAGGAGCTGCCAACAGTCATCCTACAAGCCACTTAGATAAAGTTGTTGAAAGTTTGGATAACAATGATAGTTGTTATTGCTGAAAACTATGCTTTTTTTATAAGTCTCATAAGAAGGAACTGGCTCACATCACTGCATATCAGGGTCCAACCCAGTTACACCATTTGAACATAGTGTAGATGGTGCCATTTCAACACACTCATAGGTCTTAGGCTGTTACTAATGCCACAATGTGTACAGACTTCATCATAATCATCTAGATTTCACTGAATTATGGATCTGGACTAAAATCACTATAATCAAGTGCCTATAACTTCCTGAGATAAACAGTATCCAAAGTGCAAATCTGTCTTGTGTGTTGTCATTATCTTGATTATTTGAGAAGACATTCTTGGTAGGGTAACTTGACAACACAGCCTTGAAAAGCATGTCTTCCATGGCTATTCGGTAGTGGATTTTTTTCTCTATTTTTCCTAAAGACACTCTGAAGCAACAAAGAGATAAAACTTAAATAATTCCTTCTTAGCTAAAATGGAAGTTAGTCACCACAGTAAATATTACTATGTGCCTGCTTTGTGCCAAGCACCATGCCAAATGCTGTAAATGTGAGTTGAAAGGATACAGTTCCTGCTTAGATCTATGCCCACAAATATAATACAGGGACATCCTTAAGAAAGGGCATCCTCCTTATTAAAAGATGTTAGCTACAAGGTTCATATTGTCATTTTATTCCTTTTTTAATCCAGTGAATAGTTTTATACCTTGGAAGATGCTGCAAAACGAATGCAATGTGTATAATGCTTTAGACTTAAGTTGAATTAGAGCTGTTTTTACTGATAAAAAAAAAGTTTAATTGAAGACCTTTTTGCTCTTTGGTTGTCACACAGGTACTCAGTGCAACAGCTGTGTCAGAAAAGTCTCTAGAATTGTTAGGCATATTCTGTAGTAGACTCTATGGGAGAATGAAACTCACATTTTACTTTCCTAGTTAAGACTAACTTCATCTTTGCCAGTTGGAGGATGTTTCATTTGTCTAAAGAAATCTGGATCCGGACACTGGCCCAGTTATTTTAGGGTTTCCTGCCTCTGCTATTATATAATGAAGAACTCTTCTTCAGATTCGCACTTCCCCTGCCCCCTTGCACTCTTCAAATTACTGCTGAAGCAGCTGGAGCCAGGGCTGCTGCAGCCTTGAAAGTCCGCCAGAGCAGCTGCTGCTGGAGTGGGAGCAGTGATAAGAGTAAGATTCTAATTTGATCATCTTTCTCCCTTCACAGTCAAGAAGTGTGAATGCTGTTTTTTCCTCCCTAAACAGAGTAAAGGTGTTTTTGATACTATATAGAGGATGGAGGACAGTCTACACAAAATATTTAAAAACAGGTGTAACCTATGAGCAGAGCAGTAAACTACCGTAATATATGGAACCCCAGTCTTTTCTCAAACTGTTTTGCTTGGCAACCCTCCTTTTCATTTTAACCTTCCTTAAAAAGAAGATAATACTAGTACTTCCTTATCACCAAAGGAGGCACAAGGAATTAAATAAAACTCTGCTCTCTAATCACTGCTTTTTAAAAATTGGCTTCTTGCCATCACTGTATTGGCAAATAAATGCTTTGTTGGGCAGTATAGAAAGTGAGTCATGGGAGTTGAAATGTCAGAAATTCCTAAAGAAGCAAATAGAGCAGGAATAACCTGAATAGACATATGCAAATTATCAGTTATCGTCGCTCATGCCACGTGATTACCATCACGAGTGGCTCTGACTCAGAAATTTTCTAACGACACTGGCAGTGACTATGACCTCAATCCTGCCCTCACTGATGGAAACTAACGCAAGCACACTGTTGCTGATTAAGTCCCTCTGGAATCTGAGTCACAGCCTATCCTAGTGCCCTATGTCTGAACAATCCTGATCCCATTTATGGAGGCAAAAGCACACATCCTGCGGGCTAAGAAAGCCTCAGCAGAGTTTGAGTCTTTGTACTAAGGACCATTTTTCCACCATAAATAAGATGTTTTTAGATATTTATCTAACAAACAACATATAATAACGACTAATTTATTTCCCCATTTTTATTTATCAAAGGCGTGTACCTATCTGCCAATTAGAACATCTAATACAGGCATGTCCAACCTGCAGCCCAGGATGGCTTTAAATGCAGCTCAACACAAATTCTTCAAACATTATGAGACTTTTTTGTGACATTTATTTTTTTAACTCATCAGCTATCATTAGTGTTAGTGTATTTTATATGTGGCCCAAGACAATTCTTCTATTGTGGCCCAGGGAAGCCCAAGGTTGGACACCACTGAATTAGAAGGAAGTAATCAGAGTCACCACACAAAAGCAGCTAAATTGTTGCTCTAAATAGTCCATGAAAATGAAATGTAAAAAGTAAGTGTTAAAATCCCATTGGGTTTTTTTGAATAATAAAAATTATTTTGGATTTATTACCTTTATGGACTTCTATCTAGATGTTAGAGATAGCCTTGAAGGTGCTTGAGAGAGACAGAAAAGTAAACAGTTTTATTATTATGTTAAATGTGATTAATATACCAGAGGTATATACCAGGTGATACAAATGCAGGGAAGACAGAGCATCTGGGAAGATTTTTTTTTTTTTTTTTTTTTGATGGAAAGAGGGAGAGAGATACAGAGACAGAGAAGGGAGAATAGTCTCCATAGTGGCACATCATTGGTTTTTCCACATAGTTTCATTCCACAGGTGGGAGTGGGGCTGCACAGGGCAAGAACTGGGCCGGGGTCTCATCTCAGTGAGAACCGAACTGGGGTCACTTCCCAGTTCAGCATATGGGTCCACACAGGCCAGGGCCGGGATTCGAACCTTGGTCCCCAGGGCTGCAAAGTGAGCACTTAACCCATTGAGCCATCCTGGCTTTCCCATCTAGGAAGATTTGAAAGTGAGTGGAGGGTGAGAAGGACACCTCTTTGGTATCCAGCTGTGCAGATGGTGGTGAGTAAGAGAAAAGAGGAGGAGACTTCAGTTGGGACTAGGTATAAGTTATTCTGTAGGTTATTTGCCTTTGAAGAGTCAGCTCTGTCTCTAGGATGTGATAAATGGGGATGACAAATTAAAGTGTCCTGATTTCTGGGGCACTTAAGCTTTGTTTTAAGGCTAAGTGTCTTCTTAGTGAAATAAGAGACAATTACAGGTAGCTCTATTAGCTATATATAACACACACACTCACACGTACATACACACACTTAAAACTCTTTATCAAAGTCTTGTATTTGCCAAGTCACAGCATGTTGCTTTCCTACTTCACGTCTTTGAAAATACAAAGCTGAAATTCCAAAAGCAGTTTACAAAAATGAACCTGAAAAATCGAGAGGCATCTTGTTTCACATGACTGTGTCCCCAACTGATATGCATATGGATGAACATGTGTCAGTCTTGACTCTGCTTGATTTTAGAAAACCATCTCGGATGAGCTGATATGGTGGAACTCCCCTAAAATTGATATTTCTATGGAAGTTATTGATTTAGCTATTCTATTAGGATCAGTACTCAGTGGAAAAGACACCATGTTTGCCGTTTTGCTCTAAACCATGATTTCTCAGCCTCAGAACTATTGACAATTTGGGCTGGATAATTCTGTTATGAGAGTCTGTCATCCTATGCATTACAGGATGTTTAGTATTTCTGAATGCCAATAGCACAACCTTCCAGTTGTGACAACCCAAAATGTCTCCAGACATTGTCAAATGTCCTTTGGGAGGCAAAATTAACACTGATTGAGAACCATTGCTCTAAATGAAAGCATATTTCTGAGAGGATATAATCTCTTTGGGCCTAAATTTGGTGTTTGTACAAATAATAAACGCTAAATCCATCCATGTGGTCTTCATAATACCAATGAAAAAAAGTTTAATGTGACTCAATTTTTTTACCTTTTAATTTATTGCCTTGGGTAACATATAAATATAGCCTATGTTATATAAGAGAAAGAACACTAGACTGAGAATGGAGAGAACTTGTTTCTAGTCCTGATTCTACCACGAACTAGTTCTATGGAGTTGGACAAAACTGCTTAATTTTTCAGGCTCTCAGTTTTTTCACTTGGAAACAAAAGTGCTTGAGTAAATTTTTCCATTTTAAACATAAAGACTATGAGACTTAAAACTAATACCTTCACAATAGTTGATACCATGGAATAGAAGAATAGGACTCTTTGTCCTAAAGTGAGGCTTTATGTTAAGCCTCCTAACAACATTGAACTCTATCTCCTAGAACATGAAAGACATTCTTTTGGTGCAATTCAATTCTTTTGAAAGTCCAGAGAAACCTTTGGAGTATTAAGTGGCTAGAAACCCATTACCTAACCCCTAGGTGCAGCTACTGTGTTTACCAGCAATAGGATGGCCATAGAGATCAATGTGGTGAGTGGGAAAGATATAGGTCTCATTACACAAACTGTTGTTAGAAATCTGGCTTGAGTGACATAGTAACAACTACCAAAAAACTCTAAACACTACACTATAATTGCAAGAGACCAAATCCTGAGATAAAATCAGTAAATCTTGGATCCTACAACTTTGGATATTGTGGTGTGTTTAAAGCCATGACAGAAAGAAGTAATATTTTGATTACCTTTGTAAACACAGGAGCTGCAATAATAGGTTTTCCATCCAATCCTTGCAAATAGTTGGTAGGGCTCTGACACTGTTAGAATAAACACAACAATAGATTTATTGTGACTAGGATTATTAGATACAGAAGATAGATAGATAGATAGACAGACATACCGTGTTTCCCCGAAAGTAAGACATCCCCCCAAAATAAGACCTACTTACAGTTTTGCCTCTTGCTGAAATGTAAGACATCTCCCGAAAATAAGACCTCCCTGAAAATAAGACCTCCGATTGTTATGATGATGTTCCAGAAGATGATGACATGACTGTCATTGAATAAATGAGTAAATGTACCATAGATTGTTGTACATGGAAATAATGGTAGTAACAAGAAATGCTTGATACTGTAGGATTCACAGTTTGTCTGGTTATGCTGGTTTGTGATGACAACTACTACCATACTGTATACAGGTAATAAATTTCCTTTTTTTTTTGTTCAACAATAAATGTGTACCATATTCTTCTTCATGGAAAAATAAGACCTCCCCTGAAAATAAGACCTAGTGCATCTTTGGAAGCAAAAATTAAGATAAGACACTGTCTTATTTTTGAGGAAACAGGGTAGATCAGTAGAGAGATAGATAATAGATATATAGATGATAGATAGATTGAACAAATCTACAGAATTTGGTATATGAAATTAATCTAAAACCAAAAGGTTGACATTTTCTAAGTCTATGAATCACAGACTTCAAATTTTATACTGAATTGTTGGTATTTCTTTCTAGGTCATGGTGGCTATAAATATATGCTGCCTGTCCCCACTCCCTCATATATAGATCTATGTAATTAACTCTAACCCCCCTAAAGAGGTTCCATAGAGCTCCTGAGTCTCCACAAATTACAGTTTGAAAACTACCAAATTAGAACTAAAATGAGATCCCTCTGCATTACTAAGTGGGTTAGATAAGTAACTGTTTAAATTTTAAAAAATGTTTAAATCAATAATATATTTATTGATCAATAAATATATCAATAACACATTCCAAATATTAATATGTTTAACTTAGTATGATTTTATATTTTAAAAAGTATATGCATGTATATGAATACATATTCATATACATGCATAGAAAATGCCGGGAACTATCTTCTAGAAACTATTTTTAAAAAGTAACTCTGAGGAGTGGGGCACAGGAGTAGAACTTTGACTAAAGTTTTTACTTAATAAACTTCTGTATTTGTTTAATGTTTTTACAATAAGCATGCATTAGTATCATCATCACCATCAACTTGAAGAATGAACTCCTTTAATGTTTTCTAAAAAATAATTTAATGGTTGCTCGGTGCTAGAAAGTAGAATTCTTTGCAGCGCCACGAAACTGAGTTTCATGATCTAGAGTGTCCTGGACCAGTGTGAGTTTGAGAGCTAGCAGCTCGTTGTATATATGTAATTAATGCCCTTCATAAAACTGCAACATCAGAGACTAACTTGTAAAGAGTTTTCCTATGAAACTTGCCTATGAAACTAGAGAACATGTTCTCAAAACAATAGGACCCACTGATGTCCTACATCAGAAGAACAAAGTGATTATCATAATCATGGAGGTGTATTGCCCAAGATCATTATGAAAGTGCAGCAGAGATGAACATGGTCATGCCATACAAGATGGTCATGGTCACCATGCCTGCCTATCATGGTCCACAGCACTGTGTTAACTTAGACATTGTTTTCCTTTTTTAATTACAGTGATATTCAACATTATTTCACATTAGTTTCAGGTATACAGCATAGTGGTTAGACATTTATATAATTTATGAAGTGATCCCTCGATTAGTCTACTACCCACCTGGCACTCATAATTATTACAATATTGTTGACTATATTCCTTATGCTGAACTCACCTCCCTTTGACTGTTTTGTAACTACCAATTTGTACTTCTTAACTATCACCTTTCTCACCCAGATCCCTAAACTTTCTCCAATCGGCAACCATCAGTTTGTTCTCTGTATCTGTGAGTCTATTTTTGTTTTATTGGTTTATTTTCTTCTTTAGATTCCACATATAAGTGAGGTCACATGGTATTTATCTTTCTCTTGTCTGATTTATTTTCACTTAGCGTGATACCCTCTAGGTCCATCCATGTTGTCACAAATAGTAAAATTTCATTCTTTTTTTATTGCCAAATAATATTCCACTATATATATATCATATTTTCTTTATTAAATCATCTATTGATGGTCATCACTTAGACTCTTGTACCTGCTGGATGGTTGACACACTCAGCTGGGCCTCCATATGCAGGGCTTGGGCTCCTGCTGAAGGAATGACTGCAGAAGTAGTGGGAGGGGATGACACCTCATTTGGCCTCTGGATTCTGAGAAATGATTAAAATATACATTATAAAACGGACCTATCATTGTGAAGATTCTTTCAGCAAAGCTAGTAGCATTATCCCTGCTTACCGTTAGATGTAATACAAATATTCAATCAACAATATTCCACAAAGGTTTACTGAGGGCTTCTTTGCTGCACACTTCTTTAAATGTAAACAGGAAGTTGATAAGACAGCTTTCAGCAGAGCCAGGACTTAAGCATATTCACAACTAAGATTCAAGACAAGTGCTATGACAGAGCATGTGCAGAATACATGTGCATGTATGTTCCTTCCCCCTCACATCTCAAGAAAGAGGCCAGGCATTGTATATCTCTGCTTCTGGTATGTGGGCCTGGCAGAAAGCAGAAATAGCCTGAGTCAATGAGTTATTCAAGTTTACACAAATTTAAAAAATTATTTGAAGGGCAAGAGAGCCAGGAAATATTCTTGAAAAGGCTGTAAAGGAGATTATTTTAGTTTTGTTGTGAAGAGAGAGAACCTGACAAGAGGGAGAACCTGAATCCAGAGGGGATGGCAACCCCTGCCACTCTTGCTAAAGATATCAGTACCCACGCATGTCAGGAAGCAACAAAGCACTGACTGGACTTGAAGGAACCTTGAAGTCTGGGACCTTTCTCCCATAACCCATGGAGATAGATGACTGATGACACAAGGAACTTCCCTTTTGTTTAAATGCCACTTCTGTCAGCATTAGCTTTCTAACCTCTAAAACGGGAGTATAATAGTTTTTACCTCATAGGATTTTCATGAGGAATAAATAGAGCAGGTTTAATATCAAATACTATCTGTATCTATATCTATATCCCAGGGATCTTTGTACAATTGTGGAGGGGGAAAAGGGACACCCAATAATAACTGATTGGATTTTTCCCCATCCAAACAAGATGGTGTCTCAGAAATGGAATTGTGTAGTGATACAGAGGCTGTCAATGTCCCTTCCCTTCTACAATAATACAGTCCCCAATTCCTTTATATGGCTATTCCGAATAAAGACTGCTTTTCCCAACCTTCACTGAAGATAGGTGTGGTCACATGACTTCTTTCTCGTCATGAGATATGAGGGATAGTGATATGCGTGATCTAAGAGAGATTACCTTAAAAGTGAGGCAGCCCTTTATTTCTTCCAGTGTTAGACTGAGAAAATGAGGCCACACCTTAGAATGAGATGAAGCAGAAAGCTAGAAGCAGACTGGAACCTAGTGGAATAGGGAATGGTTATAGCAGCCAAATCCATGTTTTTATGTAAATGAGAACTAAATAACTGTTTTAAGTCATTGTTATTTTGGGTCTCTATTACATACAAATGAAGCTAAATCCTAACTACTTTAAGTAGATTTAAAGAAAATAAGCAAATGAGATATCTTACTTAAGTGTGTATAATTAAAATTCATTGCACATTTATCACTTCTTCCTCAAGCTTCTCACAATACCCATTAGGCTTATAATGTGTGTTATGAAAGGTTTTCTGAAGGAGTGCTAAATGTGCAGTGGAGGGGGAGTTTGTTATAGAACTTGATTGGATTTTGAAGGACAAATAGGATTTTGCCAGGCAGAGAAGAAGATAGGACATTCCTAGCAAAGTGAACAGCTTGAACAGAAGCTTGAAGTGTACACTGTTTGAGTGAGATGGCAGTACGGACAGCCTGAGGTGAGGGAGTGAAGGAAGAGGGGCCAGGAACGCCTGGTTGATACGCTCACTGAATACGTTTTACATGCCATGGTAAGATTTTTAAAAATGTTGTTGGTTTTGTGTTTGATTTTTATTTTCCCATAGATAATAATTTTTTTAAGTCAGGAAAATAATAGGATCAGAATTATCTTTTAAAGAATAACTGGTTGATTTGGAGACAGTAAAAGAGAGGAAGAAGTTGGAGAACTTGTAAGGAGGTGACTGACATAAAGAGGTAGGAAAGAAAGAGGAACTGAAGTGAAGCCATGGGAATGATAAAGAAGAGAGTTAAAGGGAGAAATCATTTACTCTGGTTAAAAATTTTCTTATCTGCACAAAAGCTAAAAGCATACACAAAGGATTTTGAAGAAAAAAACATGATTTCTGCCCTTAAGAAGTAATTACCCTCTCTAGGGGAGGACATAATATACAAACAAAGTTAACTTTTTAAACAGTCTTCCAAATATTGCCACTTGTTTCAGGTAGTCTGAAAGAATGGCTGTTGTCTTTGTTTCCAGTTCCCATTCCTTCTGTCCACAGCCCCCTCTACCTGAAATGCCCTTTCCTCTCATTTCAGGATGTCCACTTACTGTTCTTTTAAGATTCAGTTCAAGGTCACCAACTCTGTGATGTCTTTCCTTATCTCTCTTTCCCTCCCCAACCAATAAAGAGTTCTTTGTGCCAAGTCCTTTATAACCTACACATAATTATATCATAGTTTTACACTTTATTATTCTGTCTATATGATTGGTATACATCTCTTGTTATATTTGCCAACTATTTCTCTCTACTAGACTGAGCTGTGGGAAGGCAGGAAGTATATGACTTTTCTTAGTGAAATGTCTGGTGTAGAGTAGGTGCTTAGTCAATAGTTGTGGAAAGTAATGAATAATTGGATGTAATTTTGTTCAGTACTCAGTACAGTTGTTTAGCAAAAAGATTATGACTTGCCCAGGTCACTCATATGTATAATTTAGGATCACAAGGTTTTATGTTATTGTGAGTATTATTAGTTTTATTCTGTAGATATAAGTATGATGATATTTTATATGTGGTACCTCATTTTTGAAATATTGGGAATAATAAAATCAATCTGCTAGGCAAGACTTAAGAAAAGGAGGTAGAGCTTTCTCCAACTATCCAAGCTATTTGTTTGTTTGTTTGTTTTTTGAGTTCAGACCCTGGAGCCATCCTCTTCAAGTTCTACTAACCAATTAGCAGCTTTTTCATAATCTGAGGATGCTAAGACTATAAAATAGAAAATTAGAATTACCTATTCATCTCTTCCTTGTTAGGGTCCCCTTCTGAGTCAGAAGAAGAAACCCCTGGAAAAATAAAAGCAGCACATGAAATTTTTAAGACAATAATTTCTCTCTTTTTTTTTTTTTAACATTTATTATATTGTTTTTGAGAAAGAGAGAGACAAAGAGAGAAGGGGCTGGGCCCAGGGTAGTCTCCATAGTTGCATGTCATTAGTTTTCCACATGGTTTCATTCCACAGGTGGGCGTGGGGCTGTGCCGGGTGGGAACCATGTAGGGGGCCTCCTGCATGGGAGGCATGCCCCTGAGAGCCAGGGGCCTCCCACATGACAGACGCAACCTGGCAGGAGCTGAACCAGGGGCTTCCCACATGGGAAGCTCACCCCAGAAACCAAACTGGGGTGGGAAGCACACCCCAGTTCAGCATATGGGTCCGTATGGGCAGGAGCCAGAACCAGTACTTGATCCTCTGGCTGCAATGCAAGTGTTCAACCCACTGAGCCATCCTGGCTTCCCAAAGGCAATAATTTCTTAAACTGGTCTCTAGGCATTTGAAGACCTATAGAATTTAAGACCTAGAAATGAACTCAGTGATTCTCTACACCAGCACCCATTTTTACAAATGAAGAAATAGACCCTAAGTAGTTGAAGGACATGAGCAAGGTCACATGGCTAGTTAGTAATAGAGTTCAAACTCCAGTGTTTTTGTATATAAAGCACCTGCTGATGCCTTTGGACTAACAGAATAGTTTTTGCAGACATTCTCTTGCTCTTGGCCTACACAGATTAAATAGAAGAATGGATTACACTGGATTCCAAACATTGTAAGTGTAGGTGGTTGCTCTTCCGTCCAGTCCTAATATTAACAAGCCACACTTCATTTTAGGATTGGGGGTGTTTGAAGCTCTGTTGCCAAAAATTTTTTAAATCAGTGATCCAATCTCAGCACTGTTAGCAGAGCTGTGATCCGGATTTACTCTCAAGGCAGTGAATTCCAGGAAGAGATAAAAGAGCTAAATTTGGAAGTATTTATTGTACTCCAAAAATCTGATGATGAAAACATACAACACATTTCTAGTCATACATTATTTATTATTATTATCATTATTTGTGCATCTATTCAATAAATTTTATCAAATACCCACTATGTTCTTGGTACTATATTGGAGACATAAAGTAGAATGAGACAGTACCAGACTTACAATCTCTCACTGTGAGTTGGTAAATTAAATGGGCATTTATACCATGTAATACAATATTTAAGTGCTGAAACCAAGGCATACATTTAGTATTATCATTGATAAAAGTGCTAAAGAATGGTTCACAAACAAAAAACAAGGTATGAGGTAAAAATAGAATCAAAGACTTATCATAGATATATAAAGAACATAAATTAATTTATTCCCTAAAATTAGCCATATAAATTTGATGCTGATGGAAATGCCTTTCCAAGGCTCCCAACTGGTCTGTCTCCCTTCTTCTACCCCTGAATTCCTACAGTGTATTTTTATCCAGGAACCAGAGTGATCCTGCGAAAAGTTAAGTCAGATCATGTCATATCTCTCCTCAGAATCCTCCATAGCTTCCTGTCTTCTTCAGAGTAAAAGTCAAAGCCCTTGCAATGATCTACAACAATCTTGTGGTCACCTACAAGAACCTACAAAATCTGTTCAACTGCCTCTTCCCACCTTGAGCCCATCTTGAACTTCTGACCTCATCTGATTCTTTCTTCCTTGTTCACTCCATCCTGGCCACATTGGCTTATCTCTGTATCTTAACACAGGCACACTTTCATCCCAGGGCCACTGAACTTGCTGATTTCTCTGCCTAGAGTGCTTTTTTCCTTGAAGATCCTTATGGCTCACTCCTTTACTTCATCCAGGTCTTCACTTACATGTCACTTAGTGAGGTCTTCCCTGATCACCTTATCTAGAATTGCAGCCTACACACGCACACACACGCGCGTGGACACGCACACACTTCCCCTTGTCTTGCTTTCTATTTTTTTTATAGTGGTTATATATACTGTGAGATAACAGTAAAAATATATTGGTTTTCATTTACATGTCACTTAGTGAGGTCTTCCCTGATCACCCTATCTAGAATTGCAGCCTACACACACACACACACACACACACACACACACACACACACACACACATACACACACTCACTCTTCTTATCCCTTTTTCTTGCTTTCTATTTCTTCCATAGTTGTTATAAATTATATACTGTGAGATTATAAAAATAATACATTGGTCAGTGTTCCTGATTCCTGGCACAGAGCCCCCAAAACATTTATAATTTCCTAAGTGATGAGCATTTACAAGTATATCTTGTTCTAATTTATCTTTGACCCTGTCCTTGACACAAGGTCTCCTGAAACTCTTATAAATTCCTAAGTGATAAAAGCACTAGAAGGATCTTTTGTTCTAATGAGGTAATTCTAGATGGGCTCCTTTATGGTTCTTGGATGGGGGTTGGTCACCAGAAAAACCAAGCCATTATTAGAAGCTTGGAATTTTCAGCTCTACTCCCTAATCTCCAGAGAGAGAAAAGGGACAAGAAATTAAGTTAATAATTGATTATGCCTATGTGAGGAAGCCTCCTTAAAATCCCAACAATTTGAGGGTTTAGAACTTCCAGGTTGGTGAATACATCCACATCAGGAAGGTGACACACACCAACTCCACAGGGACAGAGCTCCTGTTCTCAGGACCTTCCTAGACCTCGCCTATGTATTCTTCATCTGGTTGTTCAGCTGTATCCTTTGTCATATCATTTAATAAACTGGTAAATGTAAGTGTTTCCCTGAATTGTTAGCCACTCTAGCAAATTAATTAAATCTGAGGAGAGGTGATGGGCACCTCTGATTTGTAACTAAGTCAGATAGAAATTGTGGTTAACCAGAGGACGTATGGTACTACTACTTGTGATTGGCATCTGAAGTGGAGTGGGAGAAATCTTGTAGGACTAAGCTCTTAACCTATTGGATTTGATAATACCTCCAGGTAGATGGTGTCAGAATTGAGTTAAATTGTGGTACGTCCAACTGGTGTCATGGAGAATTGTTTGTTGGTATGGGAATCACCCTGCCCCCAATCCACACACGTTGGAATTGGTGATCAGAACCATTTCGTGTTATATTATCTTATTACATCATATTACACATTTATTTTATTTATCTATTTTCTCTCTCTTCATTACAATGTAAATTCCATCTGTCCATGAACTTAATGATTTTTGTCTATCAGGCGTCCTCAAACTTTTTAAACAGGGGTCCAGTTCACTGTCCCTCAGACCATTGGAGGGCCGGACTGCGGGTCCTGGATGAGTCAGCTGCTAAGTAGGACAGGCAGCTGTGGCAAAAACACCCGGCGGGCCGGATAAATGTTTTCGGCGGGCTGCATGTGGCATCCGTGGGTCGTAGTTTGAGGACCCCTGATTCATTGCTGTTATCCTCACTGCCTAAAAGAATGTGTGGTAGAGTAGGCCCTCAATGGATATATATTATTATAACTATATGTCTTACTAGTAAGTGCCATTCTCCAAGAGTATTTTGATTTACCTTCTATATAAATTTCAGCAGAAGTTGAATCTGTCCCATAGATGTTAGAAGCAAAGCAAGAATAGCGTCCTGTGTCCTCTTCAAAGGCTTCAGTGATGGTCAGTGAGTGCAGATTTCCCGCCTGGACAATATGAATGTCTGGGGAATTTTCAAGCTCCTTGCCTTCACAGTACCACCTGCAAGGAATGAAATATGGGACATGACTGAAATATGAAAATTAATAACAAAGATGGCTCCAAATGTTCCCTAAGAAGAAAACTGTGAAAAACTTAGAGTCAGAAAATTAAATAATCTCTTATTATGCTATAATTTGACTGTAACAATGAGAAGAGCTGGCAGTATTCAAGTCACATTGATACTTTACTCAGAAAATTAGAAAGTGGCTTCTATTTAAAATTATACAATTGAGAAAAGATGGATAAGAAAGCAAATATAGCCAACCGTGAAGAGAAGGGTCTTTGGGTGGGACTTGGCTTCTTCTAAAAAGACTTACAGCTTTCTACAGTATATGTCAAGTAAGTACTACTTTAGCTTATTTGGAGAAGAATGGTGAGGAATCTAAGGGGTAGTAAAGATCCCTGAAGTCGAGTGCACTCATTCTCTACTACAAAATTGTGTCTGACCTAGGAAACTTATTTTGTTAGTCACCTGAGTCATCAGAGTAAGGAGGACGGGTCATATTCTCCCAGGAGTGACCCAACACTTGCAAATAAGTTAAGAATATCTCTATAGGTTATGGTATTTTATTTTAATTCTATAGACTTGAAGTTTGAAATTTTTAGTATAATATAAATCTTTTGGCCAAAAGTTTACACGTGGCAATACATAAAATAATGTTTAAAATGTGGAGGTATGTAATAAGAGAAAAAGATGCTAAAACTACAAGGAAATACCAATTTTCATGTAACATATTGGCAAAAGTATAAAAGTTTGACTACTCTCATACACTGCTAGTAGGAATGTAAAATGATACAATTCCTATGAAAAGAATAAGGCAGCATCTGCCAAAAATTTATCCTTGACCCAACAATCACACTTGTTGAAATCTTTTATACAGATTCACTGCATACATGAAAAATGACAAATGTACAGGTTCTTCATTTAAATAGCAAAAGATTAGAACAACCCCATCACTAGGAGACTGATGAAATAAACTATGGTACAGCCCCATAGTGAAACATTATGCAGCTCTAAAATGAGAATGAGAAAGATTACTATGTACTAATATGGAAAGTACCCCAAAATGTGTAGTTAAAATTTTAATAGCAAGGTTCAGCATAGTGTGTTTAAAGGGTTAGCTTTTGTATTAGAAATGTGAGTTGTTATGGGTTGAATTATCTTCCCACAAAAGATATGTTGATGTCCTAACTCCCAGTACTTGGGAACATGACATTATTTGGATATGGGGTCTTTGCAAATATAATCAAATTATGAAGAAGTTATTGGGGTGGGCCCTAATCCCATATGAATGGGGTTTCTTAAGAAGAGGAAAACCCCAGGGGATGACAGAGACACACTGGGAGAATGGCACGTGATGACAGATGCAGAGATTGGAGTGATGCTGCTGCAAGTCAAAGCATGCCAAGGATTGATGGCCACCACCAGAAGCTAGAAGAGACAAAAATGTCTACCCAGGTCTCAGAGGGGGCATAGCCTGACCCTCTGCTTTCAGATTTCTAGCCTTCAGAACTCTGGGACAGTACATTTCTGTTGCTTAAGCCAACCAATTTGTGGTACTTTGTTATAATGGCCCTAGGAAATTTACATGGAGGGCAAGAAATAAGAGTTGGTGATGTTGTTTTCATTTGTATAAAGACAACTGAAAAGACTGAAATGAAAATCAGAAGTGGCTACCTACTGGGGGTAAGTGGAAACAAGACGAATGAAAGCATGATAGAAGTGAGGTGGCTCAGTGCCCCCTTTTTTATATTGTTTTCAATATTTTGAAATAATAATTCTTAATCAACATCATAATAAAAAGTAACTAAGTAGAGGAAGTATTAGCACTATTCAATGTCAAAAATTAAGGAGTCCTGGAAATTGCTAGTTTTTATTGTAATTTCAGATTTAACCACTCAGTGCTTTAATCCCACTACTATTTTAAAACCAAGATTCTAAAGAACATTTAAGAAAACTCACTTATTCAACTACTTCCCAACAGTCAAACTTTTCTCTACTGTTACATAAGTTTGTCATATATTCACCCCTATTCTCAAGTCTCTGCTCATGTTTTTCTATCTGCAATTTTCTTCCTCTGTCTTTTACTACTGCATATATAACTTATGCTTCAGTTTGGCTCAGATACACCTCCTACACAAAGTACCTTTACCATCAATTAGCAATAATTGTTACTTTTTCTAACTATATATTTTTTAAAAACCTGTACTGTGTTATGCAAAGCTTGATTCTACACTGTCTTTCATTAATCTCTATCTGGGAATTTGTCTTGTCTCACTAATTTTACTAGATTGCTAATTCTTTGAAGGTAGAGGCAGGACCTTATTTGCTCTTGCAGCATCTATGCTACCTAGAACACTGCTCTGTATATTCTTTCCTTTGGCTATCTTATCTCATCTCCAAGTTTCGCTTATCACTATTTGGGATAACATCCATATTTGCCTTTCCAGCCCTGACTTCTGGGTCCCTTTCCTATCACTCTCACTTCACTATGTTCTAATCACATTTGTCTTTTTCTATTCTGTGAACACTTTAAGCTAGTCTCCATGTTAGGATTTTTGTACTTCCTGAATTCCTCTTCCCCCAGATTTTTAAAAATACAGAACCTTCTCATCAGTCAGGCCTCAGCTCAAATGTCACCTCCTTAGAGAGGCCTTCCCTGACCCTCTTCCTAATGTATCACCGCCCCCCCCCTCCATCCACAGATACTCAATCACATTACACAGTACTTTTTGTTATCGTCACAACACTTATTACCTGAAATTTCTTTTGTTATCTTCACAGCACAAATTATCTTATATACTTATTTACCAGGACTTCGTTCTTGTTTGTTCCCTCCACTAGCTTGCCAAGTTCATGAGAGAAACTTATCAGTTTTATTCACCAATTAATGCTAGTACCTATAACAATGCCCTGGCACATGGTTGGTACTCAAAAAATATGTGTTGAATTTGTTGTAAGACCAAATGATGCAAAGAATTAATAGTTACTATTTTGTAAGTACCTTGTTATTTGATTCATCGAATTCTATGCCAGTCTTGGGGATGCTGGGATAGCTCAACAGTTGAGCGTTTGCCTCGTAATCATGAGGTCTGGGGTTTGATTCTTGGTACTGGCCCATGCAAACCCATATGCCAAACTGTGGTGCAACTGGTAACCAGTGAACCCCAGTGGCAAAGGTTCTTGCCTCCCACGCAGGAGACCTCTAGTTCCGATTCCACCTTGCCCAGCCCCACATCCACCTGTGTGGAATGAAACCATGTCACAATTAATGATGTACAATTATAGAGACTGCTCTGGGCCCTCCCCCTTCTCTCTGCCCCACCAAACAATAAAATAAATCTTTAAAAAGAATTCTATGCCAGTATTTGATCTGTTGTGGCAGCAGCAGTGCCAACAGCTGCTAAAATGGGTTCATAAATTTCCCAAAGCAGAAATCTCAACAGGACCCCAAGATACTGTATGAACAAACCCTCAGAGCATGTCAGGTTCTAAATACAAATAACGAGTATCCAATCAAACATGATATATTGAGCACATATGTTTATCTTTACTCCCTTCCTGAAGTGTCCCTAGAATGAGAATCAAGATATTTTTAAAAGGTATAAAAGCACAAGGACCAAAAGAACAGGGAGGAAGATGACAGACAGCAGGCCTGAGACCTCAAAACCTTTTGGAAGGTAGAAAGCAGATTGAGGAGCCAGGAACATTGAAAAATGTAAAAGCCAAGTGCCTGCTTGGGGATGCCAATGAAAGGAGCCAGCTTGTGCATCAGAACCCCAGCAAGTTTCAGAATTTAGATTTACAAGCTTGGGGATGTGGAAACACACTAACAATGAGGGAGGAGACATGGAGCTTAAAATAGGGCAACTGATTTTAAATTTGGAAATTGAGCTTTTAGGTTCCCACAGCAGGTCCTATCTTTTCCTCTTAGCAGCTAAGGAATGCCCCAGAATGAAGGCAAAATTACTACTGGCTGTGTGAGCCACTGCTCCATACCGGAGTAAGGGGAAGAAGGACTTCAGGAGGAAATCCTCTAGGAGAAAACAAATGGACCTGATGATTTAACTGCATGGAACAGAATATTTAGATGGTTTACTAATGTATTGGAGAATTTAAACATTTGTGATGGGGCCACTGCACTAAGTACATTAAAACACACACACACACACACACACACACACACACACACACACACACACACACCCACCCCAATCAAAACAAAAAGTTGTATGAGCGAGAAAATATTCATTTTAGCCTAACTGGGCTTGGCAGTGAATAATACTTACATAGCAACAAAAAGGTAAACATTAATTCTTTTTTAAACAACAGAATACTATGATTATGTTGAAGCAATGAAGGAAGGAACAATGGAGGTGCTGGCTTAGTGAATGGGGTGCTAAACCCCTATCTTACAGAAAAGGAAGTCAATAGAAAATTGCTAGTATCAGCAAAGCAATTAATAGTGGGATAAGCATACTGCAATGGTTCTCAAAGTGTAGTTCACTTTCTGTGAAGACAAAACTATTTTTATATAATACTAAGATACTATTTGCCTTTTCACTGTGTTGACATTTACATTGATGATGCAAAAGCCACAGTGAGTAAAATTACTGGTGTTTTAACAGCACAAATTAAGGTACTATTAAAACTGACTAATGGTCATTGTGTTCTTCTCTACCACATTCACATGTTTTTTAAAAATCCAGTTTTACTTAAAAAATTCTCAATGAACCAGTTAAAATCTATTTTTGTCAAATGTCAAACTTGAGTTCATGACTTTTTAACATTCTGAGTGGTGAAATGGGAAGTAGCATAATGCAGTTCTACTAGATATGTAAGAGCATTTGTATGATTATTTTAGTTGAGCTAGGCACTTAATGCATGAAACAATATTTTAACTTGAAAGAGCAACTGATAAATTATGGTTACTCAGACTTGGGTATTTGACAGTCATTTTCTCAAAAATGAAGGAAGAAAGCTTGTCAGTCCAAGTAAAAATCACGGGTAATATTTGTTGCCAATGAAAAATGTTGAGCTTTCAAGGAAAAGTTCGTTTTGGGAAACCTGTATCCCCCATAGTAAGTTTAGGGATTCCCCATACTTAAAGACTTTTTAATGAAATCAATGATTATATTAACAAATGCGATTTATAAAAATATCATATAATAAAATGTGTCAACATTTGGAAGATCTGCATTATTCATTTTTATAACATGACCAATGGTTGATGTTATCCAAAGTCAAAGACAAAGGGTTTTAGTATAGCAGAGTATAAAAGTTCTTGGTATGGTTTCAGATTTCACATTGCAACTTATTGTATTTTGCTGTTGTATCAAACAAGAAAAGCCACATTATATGAAAAGGCTACTAAAATATTCCTCATGCTTCCAGCTACGTATCTATTTAAGGCTGGATTTTTAAAATTAAATTCAACCCACACAACATATTACAACAAACTGAATGCAGAAACAAATAAGAGAATCCAGCTGTCTTCTATTAAGCCAGACAGTAGAGATTTGCAAAAAATGTAGAACAATGCTACTCTTTTCACTAAATATTTTTTGCAAATAGTTATTTTTTAATAAAATTAGTTATGTTAGCACGTTTATTATTTAAAAATAAATAAGTATATAACTATTTAAAATATTTCTCAGTTTTAATTTCTAACATGATAATTATAGATATAATTCATATAGACAAAAACATTTTAGGGCCTCAATAACTTTTAAGACTATAAACAGGTCCTGAGAACAAAAATGTTTGAGAACTACTGACATGTTATTTAGAAATCTAGAGGTAAGTAAACAGAAAACTGCAAAAAAAACAAAACAAAAAAAGTTGAAAGTTGTCTGTTCTTTAATATTATTTGCCTTTTATACAATGTACCTGTATTAATTTGATAAAGCAAATGTAAATATTTTAAAACAAATAAAAACCTTTCCTTATATAAACATTATAATGTTATCTCATTTCTTTAAATAACATTTTCCTTCCTTACCAAAATGCGAGTGGAAATATCTATGAGCAATTGGACAGCCAGAAGGAGATACATGGAATGATTCACATGGCCAAACTCTGTCAGAAGCGTTTTTGTCTCTCCTCAGTTGGCCAGGATAGCTTCAGTCAGCCCCGAAGAACAATCATTAACTATCACTCTGACTTGAACACCATGACCCACACAGAAATAATGCACTGGTCAGGCTGCCTTCTAAAAATGTATTAAAATTCACCCAGCTACCCTAAAGACTTTTGAGGATAAAGAGGAAAACATACTCTCTTTAAATGTCTATCTATGTTAGGGAACACTTTCATAGAAATGCCCTGGCCCAGCTACATGTTTTTAGAAGGCCAAATCCTCATGACACTTACAGAATGGCAGTGATTCATGGCTCAGAGCAGAATGAGTCCATGACCTGGGGAAATGGGGCAGATCCAGATGATAAAGAACTCACCTTTAATGCACTGAGGATAGCTTGCCAGATCTGCTAGTCTGGCTAGTTATCAAGCCTAGGAATGAAACACTGAAGAGACACTCTTTTCAGATTTAACTGGCTTTTGGGTTGCATATTACCATTCTGCTCTTAGGTTCCTCTTTTATTTACAATATAGCTTGGATAAATATTATGAGTCATTGCTTTAGCACATTAACGACTTCTAAATGTAATTGGAATGTGTTTCTGACTCACCAGTAATAATGTTCATGAAAAGAATGATTACTCAGAGACTTTCTTTAGCACGGCTCCAGCCCTTCCAGTGCCCCGGGCACTGTTCCCTCTCCTAATGCCACCTTCACTTCCTTCACAGAACCTTTATGTTACTTATAGTTCCATAGTATTTGTAGGTTTGTTTGTTTAATATCTTTCTCCCTTACTGGACAATAAAGACCACAGGGTTTGTTTTGTTTACCATTTGTTTATCTGATTCCTAGCCAGATATGGCACATCGTAGTTGCTCCAAAAAATGATTGTTGTTTACATGTTAAATGAAAGAGTTCAAATCAGAATGATAGCCTCAAGTTTGCTTTGTTTTCATTTTTCAAGAGGCTTGGGGTCTAGAAAAGATCTTTCCTTGATTGTCTATAACTATCTTTGTCTAGCAATACCTGCTTGCTTACGTATAGAGTGTAAGGCCTGCAACAGCTAACATGTAGTATATTTACTTACTGACATCTTTAGCTCTCTCCACACATCAGAGTGCCTCTTCATATACAGAGTACAACTGGAGTACAGCAGACAATAAAATCATAGTAGGTGTTTTCTAACAGGAGTCAAAGTTATGCTGGTTTTTGTGACACAATTTGGTGTTTTATATGTCCTGTTTGATTGATAACTGATTAACAAACAAGTTTTCATATCCGATCGCTATATCCCACTTATAGGAGTGTGAAGGTATAGTGGGGAAGATTTATCTATGCTTTAAATTTTATTAAAATTTGAGTTCTTCCAGGTGGTAATTTCTTGTTAACTTAAGAAAAATTAACAATAAGCAGTTGGCTAATATAAAATCACCAAGATTACCCCTTACCACATACCCAATTTTAGATAGAACAAAAGGGAGGATGAATAAATATGAGATGAGAAAAAACTCTAAAATAATTCTTAATGGACTAAAATATTTTAGGACAGACAGATGAGAACTTTTATTTTCTCTTTCTAGAATTCCTATGTTTTTGTTTTTGTTTTCTCATAGTATTTATTATTAAATTACTACTTTATTTACTTAAATTCCTTATTAAATAAATATAATTTACTTATTAAATTTACTGTTTATTGTCAATTTTTTCACCTCATCTTGAATAAAATATGACAGGAAATTTTACTTTATTAACTGATAAATCCCAAGTGCCTAGAATAGTTCCTGATGCATAGGGAGTGCTGAATAAATTATTGAATGAATGAGTGAACAAATTAATGCATTAAGTTTTCTAATTATGTTGTTGATGCAATGTACTTGAATCTTCCCGATGTTATATATTTTAAAGTATATTTCTTCCTTTTTTCTATTTGCTATGTTATCTTTCTTTCAGAATAAATTATTCTATTTGTTTAATTTGGTACCTCTTTCATGGTGTTGATTTTGATTATCCCAAAAATTCAAGTTTTGCTTTATATTATAATATTAATAATCTTTACCATATTAATAAAGGAGGAAAATCATGTAATCTCAATAGCAGAAGAAAGAAATATTTCATAAAATTTAACATCCATAAAGACAAAATTTAACATCTATTCATGATTTTTAAAAAATTGGGATGCCATGATAGCTCAACAGATTGAGTGCTTGCCTTGCTACCAAGAGTCCGGGATTAAGTCCCAGCCCCAACCTTGGCCCATGCAAACCCATATGCCGAACTGTGGGGCAACTATAACCTCCAGGACGGCTTGGTGGTTAAGGTTCTCACCTTCTAGGATGTCTTGGCGGTTAAGGTTCTCACCTCCCATGCAGGAGACCCCCAGTTCAGTTCTTGCCCCATGTGGCCCCACATCCACCTGTGTGGAATGAAACTATGCCACAACTAATGATGTACAACTATGGGGACTGCTCTGGGCCCTCCCTCTCTTCTCTCTCTCTCTCTCTCTCTCTCTCTCTCTCTCTCTCTCTCTCTCTGATTCTCTCTCTCTTTCACCTTCTCTCAGAACAATAAAATGAAACTTAAAAAGAATCTTGGGGAAGCCGGGATGGCTCAGTGGGTTAAGCGCTCACTTTGCAGTCCCAGGGACTGAGGATCGAATCCCGGCCCCGGCCCGTGCAGAACCATGTGCTGAACTGGGAGCTCCCCCCGTTTAGTTCTCTCTCTGTCTCTGTATCTCTCTCTCTCTTTCTCTCCATCAAAAACAATAAAGACAAAGAATTTAAAAAAAAATTAAAAAAAAAAAAAGAATCTTAATCTTCATAAACAAAAGGAAGTTACAATAAAATCCTACCTAATGATAAGAAATGGAAGTCATTCCCTTTAAAATCATAAACAAAAACATAGTACCCAATATCACCACTTCTATTCAACATTGAGGGTTTAGCTAGCTCAACAAGGTAAGAAAATGAAATATATGGTATGACACATGGTTAGAAAGGAAAAAGACCACCCCCCCCCCAAAAAAAATCTATAGATAAATTCTCATGAATGTGGCAAGGTTGTTGGTTAGAAAGGCAATATACAAAGTTAACTGCATGTCTATACATAACAAATACAGAATGTAACTTTTCAAATAGGTATGTATACTAGCATAAAAAAGCAGATGCCTATTAATAAATTTAATCAAAGATTTGTAAGACTTAAAGAAAAAATTACAAATCTTTATTGAAAGAAATTAAAGCATACTAACTAGATGGAGATCTAACACCAAGATCCTGAATATAAGTTCTTAATATTTTAAAGATGTCAAATTCTCTATGAGTCAATCTACCAATTCAATGCAATTCTGCAAATCTTAGATTTTCAAAATTTTTGTGAAATGTGACAAGCTTATTCTAAAATTTATATTGCAGAGCAAAAAGCCAAGGAAGGCCAAAATCTTTAAAATACAAAAAAAGTGAAAATCCAGAACTATAAAAAACTACTGTAATGAAGTAAATAAGCCAAGGAAAAGAATAGAAAGCCCAGAACTAGGCCCACACATTTACAGAATTTTGATTTGTGATGAAGCTGGCATTATAGATCAATGAGGAAAAGATGTACTTTTCAATAAACTGTAATAGTTGGTTATCCAGTCTTAAAAACAGAAAAATTTAAAAAAAAAGAAAAAAGAAAAATTGAAACAGGTTTCCTGCTTAATACCACACATAAAAAACAACTTTAAATGGATTAAAAGCTTAAATGAAAAAGGCAAAATTATAAAACTTTTACAAGAAAATATACAAAAATATCTTTATGGCTTTGAGATTAGGAACAATTTCTTTCTTTTTAAATATTCATTTTATTGTTTGAGAGAAGATGAGAGAGAGAGAGAGAGAGAGAGAGAGAGAGAAGGAGAGGGCCCTGAGCAGTCTCCATAGTTGTACATCATTAGTTGAGACATAGTTTCATTCCACACAGGTAAATGTGAGGCCATGAGGGGCAGAACCCAAACTGGGGGCCTCCCACATGGAAGGGGAGAACCTTCACTGCCATCCCAGCAGCTACCAGCTGTGCCACAGTTCAGTATATGGATTTGAATGGGCCAGGGATGAGATTCTATCCCCAGACCTCATGGTTGCAAGCCAAGTGCTCAACCTGTTGAGCTATCCCAGCATCCCCATAGGAACAATTTCTTAAACTAGACACAAACTATAAAAACCAAAGCCATTAAAAAAATTAATTGACACTGAAGTTAAGAATAACTAATAATCAAAAAATACTAGATAGAATATAAAAAGACAAATCAAATTGTGAGAGGATATTTTCATAGCACATATGTCATATGGTTGGAATCATAATAATCGTATTTTTAAAAGTCTTACAAATCAATAAGAAAAGAAGAAACAAACAGATAAAAATGAGTGAAAGATGTAAACAGACCCTTCATAGAAAATGAACCCTAAATGGTCAATAAATGTATTTTTAAAAATTCTCAACTATGGAAATTAAAATTATAACAAGATAATACTTCATACCCAACAGATTGGCAAAAATTTTTAAATCTTATAATATCTATATTGGCAATGATTTAGAATAACCAGAACCCTTATAAAATGTTGGTGGTAATGTAAATTGAAACAATTCCTTTGGAAAATAATTTGGTATTATTATGAAGTTGAAGTTGTACATACTCTGCCAGCAATTCCATGCCTAGACACATTCATGCACCAGGAGAATATATTAGAATATTTATAATAATATTGTTTACATTAAGAATAAAATCTGGGGAAGCCAGGATGGCTCAGCGGGTTAAGTGCTCACTTTGTAGCCCTGGGGACAGAGGATTGAATCCCAGCCCTGGCCCCTGCGAACCCATATCCTGAACTGATGTGTGCTCCCCACAGGGGAGGCCCCCAGTTCAGCCCCTGGCTCGAAGGGGGCATGCCTCCCAAGCGGGAGGCCCCCAGCCCAGTTCCCACCCTGCGCAGCCCCTGCCCACCTGGATGAAATGAAACCATATAAAAAACTGATGATGTACAACTATGGAGATTGCTCTGGACCCTCCCCTTCTCTCTGTCTCTGTCTCTCTCTGTCAAAAACAATAAAATAAATCTTTAAAAAACACAGAAATAACTCAGAGCTAAATCAATAATACAATCCTCTAGCCTGACAGTTAAATACTATATATTATAGAAATGAAAACAAGTGAATTAGAGTTATGTGCCATAACATGGATATACTTTTTAGGGAAAAATTTCAGGTAGCAAAAGAATATATAGCACATATGATTTCACTTATACAAAATTTTAAAAATATGTAAGACTTACTAATACCATTTTTGTAAGAAAAACTTTTATTATAGAATGTTTCAAACACACAAAGTAGAGAGACTGGTATAACGAACCCTGTGCATATATCCTTTAGCTTCAACAAATTATCAACAAATGGCAAATGTGTATCTTTTATACTTTTCATATCTCCCCACCTTGGGATTATTTTACTGTAAATCCAGGATTTTTATCATTTCACCTGTAAGTACTTCTGTACTAATATTGTTTAGGGGCATAAATCAGCCTGGCTTTTCATCTCAAAACAGATCCCACCTCAAAGGACCACCTGCTACAGTGAGTGCAACAGAAAGTCTGTGAGGGATGTTCTGCTAGAATAAGGACTGAGGAGCAGGTGGTAAAATGTTAACTGGAGATTGCAACATCTGGGTCAAGGAACTGAGCAGGGGGATGTCTCTCAAGGTTAGGAGATCTCTGAAGAAATTACAAAAATGCTCTGTACAGAAACAGTTTGTTAAAATACAGCTGTATGGGCCTTACCCCTAGAGATCCTAAATCAGTAGGTCCAAGGTGGAACCTGTGAATTTGCATATTCACCAATGTTCCAGGTGATGCTGACACTGCTGATCCAAGAACCTACTTTTAGTAGTCTGTTCTAGGAGTCTCTCAAAATCTAGCCTCTGCCTCATCTCTGGATTTATCTTAAACCATTTCCTCCTCACTCTATGTTCTGGTGCCATCACTTTTGTCAAAAATTCTTGTGCTTCCTTCAGGGCTTCATATTTGCTATTCACTCACCCTATCACACTTTTCCCCACATCCCTCTTTGTTGGGCTAACTCCTAGTCATCTTTTATGTCTCAGCTAAATACCACTTTTCAGGAAAACCTTCTCTCTAATCTCACAAGGTTTGGTCCTTTTGCTATATGCACCCTCCTTTATATTGTAATACTTATCACAATTGTAATTTTTTTGGAACATAATTTTTGTGGGAGTTTTGTTTATTGTCTGTGTTCATTACTATACTCTACACTCCATGAAGGCAAGGCATTATTCTTGTTTGCTGTTTTAATGTTAGTGATTATAACAGTACATGGCACATAATTGACACTTAATATTTTTGGATGAATGAATAAAAGCATCTAAATTTTTCCAAAAGAAAAAGCCCCTAAATAATATACTATTTTAAAATATTTACACAATATATTACATTATAATCATATACATAATTATAATATTTTAAAGGATTCCCCTACATCATTTAAGATACAAATATTTTTCTTTATAGCTAATTTACTGGAAGTCATGAGTCCAGAAGTAGCAAGAGCAAAGTTTAATAGATAAAGCAGACATGGATATTTATATAAGGTGAATTTTTGCTGTTTCAGAGGGTTGTATACAAGCAAACATACTTAGTGTAACCCAGTTATTTGTACATTCCTGGGAAAAGAGTTTGGAGTCAGAATACAAAAAGAGATCATGGCCATCTGTTGTGAATTTCTGCTGACTCATTCATCTGTGGAGAACCCATGAATGTATTTAATTTTTTTAGACAACTCCTCCAATGAAGCTAAGTCCAAGATTAACAAGCTTTGAAAAATGCTAGTGATATAGTATGCCACCCCCACAAAACAAAACAATTTTCACTCAATTAACTTGGAAATCAACAAAGATATGTAAAAATTATTTTTCAAATCGCTAAACTAGTGTTACAAGAGCATAAGTGAAATACTGAATATATACCGGAGCACACAGATACAAGGTTAGACTTCAGTTGCCAGGAAGAATTACTACATTTTCTTGCAAAAATAACAAAAAGAATACTTTTCTTCTTTTAAAGATTTATTTTATTTTTGTTTTTGACAGACAGAGAGGGACAGAGGCAGAGAGAAGGGGGAGGACCCAGAGCAGACACCATAGTTGTACATCATCAGTTTTCAATATGGTTTCATTTCACATAGGGGGTGGGGATCGCACAGGGCAGTAACTAGGCTGGGGGCCTCCTGCATAGGAGGCATGCCCCCTCAAGCCAGGGGCCAAACCAGGGGACAAGAACTGAACTGGGTGCCTCTTGCATGGGAAGCACACTCCAGTTCAGCATATGGGTCCACACAGGCCAGGACCGGGATTCAATCCTCATTCCCTGGGGCTGCAAAGCAAGTGTTTAATCCAGTGAGCCATCCCAGCTTCCCCAAGAATACTTTTCTTATTGACTAAGGTATTCCTATATAGCAACTCAAAATGTTTCATTATTATTTTAATGGATTTTTTATAATTTTATTTTTTTTAATTTAATTTATTTATTTATTTTATTTTTGACAGAAAGAGAGAGATACAGAGACAGAGACAGAGAGAGAACTGAACTGGGGGAGCTCCCAGTTCAGCACATGGGTCCGCACGGGCCGGGGCCGGGGCTGGGATTCGATCCCCGGTCCCCGGTGCTGCAAAGTGAGCGCTTAACCCACTGAGCCATCCCGGCTTCCCCTTTCATGGATTTTTGAATGAATCCTCTGGATTAAAATCTGTGCTCCTCGGTTCCATGGAGAATGTTTTAGGAGCTTCTAAGATGAGAAAGCAGGTAGGGCTGCAGGTTCTCTCCACCTAACCCTCTAATCCTAAAAGCACTAATTTTATCTTTTTTAAAAAGTGTGTGTGTGTGTGTGTGTGTGTGTGTGTGTGTAAAGTATGTATTGCATAACATGTAGCAGATTTATTGTGAGGAGAAAAGTTGAAGGAGGCATTACTGCTAATAGAAGGTTGGAAAACACTACTCCAGTCTAGCACTACTCGAAGTTAGTTCCCAGTATTACCTGTATTTTTAGTCTCTTTGTAAGTATAGAGATATTGTGTCAAACTTTCCCTCATGTCCAGGTCATTCTTTGGACTATCCCCAGTTCCACTGCATTCTCGTTTGACCTTCAATCCTGTATTTCTGACAGACTGTTGGATATGGTCCCTTTATCCCCTCACACTCAAGCCATCAACCTCCTCCATAAATCAGCCACCCTATTCCATTTTCTCAGTCTTTGCCAGGGACGCCATCACTCTCTCAGGTGCCCAGCTTCAAACTTGTGGAGTAAATTTTTTTTTACTCCCCCTTCCTACCTAGTCAGTCACCAAGCTTCATTTCTTTCCCATGCTTAGAAAAATTATGACAGCTAATAGTCAATGTGGAAAATTCTAAACATTTTCTTAACATAATTGCAGTCATAAAATTAAGTACTAGTTCAACTCAGAAAATACTTAGTGAATACCTACTAATTTCCTGGCACCAAACTAGTAAAAGAATTCTTCCCAGGTAAAATAAATATTGCTTCATGGAAGCTGTGTACATTTTTTCACTTTTAAGTTTGTAAATTTATAATTGGTCAACTAAGTAGTTTCTGAGGGACCACTACTTTGTTTTGGGGTGAAAGGGGAACGGGATCTTATAGTTCTTCTTGGCTGAGTTTTCCCACAGGAACATTGCTTTCTTTTTGTATCTGAGATTATTGTGGTGAAGAAACGGAGAGAATCAATCCTGACTGATCTGCTCTAATTTTTGTTGTTGTCCAGAAATTAGGTTGCATTAGGACTAATCTAAGTAACATGTATGTACTATAACTTGAGTGACCACCAGCTTACTTAGATCCACCAGGTGCCATTGAGTGGTATCCATCATGGTGTTCTGATGAGATCTTGCTGACATTACTAAGAGTCCCAGGGAATGTCATCAGACATACTTAAGAGTAGAAAGGTAGACATTGCCCTGTGTTGTTCAGATCCAACCCTTTGTCACATCTTAAGCCATTTGTCTCTCTTCTGCTTTAAATCTAAGTTGAGTTTCTTGTATCTTTATGCATTAGTTTACTCAATATCTCTTAGTAAATACCACAGGCCAGAAGCTGTGCTTGGTGCTCAAGATACCAAGGTAAAACAACAGAACTTCTGCCCTCAAGGAGGTAGGTCATTTGGATAACCAGATAGTTAAGTATATGTCATCATACAAATAATATTTAACATTGCTTTACAATTGCCTTTGAAATGCAAAATTCAATATATGAATGTTTTTGGACTAGAATCCCTTGAATCAATTTGCATATAAAAGTATTATTGTTAATAATAATACTATTACTGTCTTCTAAATCAATATTTTGTAAGAAAAAGATAAGGCCAGCTTATATACCTAGAACAAGTATTAAATAGTAATGAAGTCATAGGTAGCTAGGGAGGTAAAGTAGCTCTTACAAGTCTCTAAATACCAATAATGCTTTACAAATAACATGCTTCAAGCATGTTTCACGTATTATTATATTACAGTATTAGAGGTAGCAAATGTCACCCTGCAACTACAGCTAGATCCGCATTTTGTGGGGCCTGAAGCTCACAAACATGGAAGGGCCACATGAAAAAAATCAAATAAGATTAGAACACAAAGTTAGGCATAGCTTATGCAAATAAGAAGCCCAGAAGTTTAAGCTTCATTTGCTTCACAGAAAAGCTGATTGGAAGGCACACAAAAGATAAATATCCTCTCTACTCATTTGTCATATGAGGGAAAGGCTTGGGCATTAGGGAGAATGATGCTCATAGTGCTGATAACAAAAGTTTATAATAAATACAACACTTATAAAAACGAATCTCTAAATTGATCAAAGCCACAGCCTTAGTCTATCTTTATTCTATCAGGTTTATTTTGTTATTTGGCTTTCTTTTAAATTGAAAAAATACCACAGGTATTCATTGAGTATAGATAATAAACACTTGCTAAGTTTCAGCATGTAGATCTGTGCTGTCTGATACCATAGTGACTAGCCACATGTGCTATTGGACACTTTAAATGTCACTAGTGCAACTGAGGAACTGAATTTTAAATTATATTTAATTTTAATTTAAAAACTGATACTCAATTCAGTTAATTACAAAAATTTTAAGTCTGTTTGGAACAACTTGTATATGTCATTTTCCTTTTTCAACTATAAATTTTATGAAATCTAAATGCAGATTAAGTATTTCCTAGGAAAATTTAGCAGTCAAATTGAGTGTAAGTGTAGAATTCACACTGGATTTTGAAGCCCTAATATGACAAGAAAAATGTAAAATATCATATTAATAATGTTTATATTGATTACATGTTGAAATGTTAATATTTCAAAAAATTATTAAAATTAATATCACCCAGTTCTTTTTCATTTTTAAATATGTGGCTACTAGAAAATTTCAAATTACATATAAAGCTAATATTAAATTTCTATTAGACAGTGATGCTTTAGAGCCTGTTTTTCCCAAAGGGAGTATACAATTTTTGAAACCACTTAAAAGATAAAGTTAGAATCATGGTACATGCAAAGCCATCACTAAACATTACCAATGGGACATTTTTACCTTACTTGAGGTGGTGGAATTCCTACCACTATGCAATCCAACTGGACTCTGGTTCCCTCTGGGACTTCTCTGCTCCGTAATTTTTGAGTGAACCGGGGAGGTTGTCCCAGAGGTTCTTCATAGTACAAAGATGAAGGTGAAGACCCTGGGGTGATGTCTCCCCCAGCTGCCTCACTGGCAGCCTGCTCAGCTTCACGCCGCTTAGCTTCCTGCTGTTCAATGGCATGATTCACTTCATTATCCCTGGTATCTGCAAGGATAGGGATGGGCACAGAAGATCTTTCTCTTTCTGATAGAGCTGAGAAACTGGAGCTATCTTCCTGCATAACTTTGTTCTGAGATTCCAATTTACTCTTGTGGTTTTTGCAGGCACGAGGTCTAATCCTTTTGGAGCTGTGGGCTTTAAAAAGGGAGGATAACTCTTCAATGAAATCGGCAGCCTTATTTAAGAATACTTTTTTAGACTGGGTTTCAGAACTATACTGTGGCCTTTTTGCCTCCTGGGGACTCTCTTTAGAGCTACTAGGACTTCGTGAGTTATCCTGGCAGAAGTTAGGCTCAAAACTTGATTTAGGTGAGTGTTTCATCTGATCCGAAGAAAGACGTTTTCTAGCTTGAGCTTCATCTCCTTTCTCCGAAGGGTCATGATTGATAGCTAATCTTGCCAGATTGACACTTTCATCTAATTCTTCTTGGCTCAAAAACGCTGACAGGTCTGGAAGGTCGTCTTGGCCTCCGCCTTCAGCAGCTCCAGAACTACTAAAATGGAAAGGACTGGAGGAGGGCTCTGCTCGACTCCTCTCATTGTTCCCCCGATGTCTAGTTTCTGCTAAATAGCTCTCTCTTAGAAGCTGAGAAATCGAAGTAGAAGCTTCTATGCTGTCGTCTTGCATGCTGTCACAAAATAACAATAATAACAAGTTTAAATCACTTCCAAATAACAAGTCAATGTCTATTACAGCTTAATGGATTCTTAAAAACTTAAAACTTGAAATAAAAAAAATTGCCTAATTTTTATATTTTTACAAAATTACTATAACAATTTAAGACTAGTCTGAAATTATAAAATGCAGAGAACTGAGTGAGATTTTATTGAAATTGAAAATAAAAACATATGTTACCACTTTATTAAATTCTTTAAATACAAATTCAATTGTGAAATCTGTGCTATCACTATAGTGACATTAAATACAATTTCTAAACATAATTTTAATAATATCTGTAAGGGTTTTTAGTTCTAAAGTGTTTCCATACACAAATAGATTTACTCTTCATCCTGCCCCCGTATTGTCAATGTAAAAACTAATAGAAATGTAAAGATATTGAAAAAATAACCTCATCTTGTTAGTGAAAATATAAATTTGACCTAGACCATGAAAATAAATAATGCTTTTTTCCCCCCTAGAGACAAATTTAGATTCAATGTTGCTTATAGGCTCAGTCTGATCCTGAAAAGTATATTGATTTAACCTTTTCAAATAAGGTATAATTAATTTAATTTTTTACAAAGATATGAGTTAGAGCCTATCCTGTAAAATATATCTTAAATTAACGCTGGTGAAGAGGAGATATGAGAGACAGGAAAATGGGGTACAGGATAGGATACATTTCATGTATACCCTTTCCTGACTTCTGAATTTGGATTATATGAATGTATTACCAATTCAAAAAATAAATAAATTTTGAAGTCTTAAGAAAAGGGTACAATAACTTTAGTTCAAAGTCTCCCAGATAGAGATTTTGGTAATGCAAGTCAATTTTACATTATTACTATATATCAATTTATTCATTCATAGGCTTAGTAGAGGGATGGTAAACTTGTGACCCATCAGCGATTACTCCTCTCTCCTTAAAAGATACAGCTAAACTGACTATAATACCATTCTCAATAACCTTGACTTTCTTAACACTCCATTCCTGCCACCACCAATCAATCAATTAGAGATGTTAATGGAGATGAAGACTACAATTCTTGGCTACCATGTACTGGGGGCCTTCTGCTGGGAAGATTGAGAGGTAAGTAATCTTCTAAATCTTTTCTGGCTTTAAGATTCTATTACAAAACTTAGTTCATCCTTTCCCTTATATGACAGCCTCTTTTGTATCATGAATAAGGCTTCCTAGGAACTGCCCTAGTTCTCAAATTAGAGTGCTATCCAAAACTAACTTCTAACTTGGCAAAGTAGGCAGTGACCTTGAAGGGGCAGCTGGAGATGGCTCAAAGGATCATCTACAGCAAAATATTTTACCACATGCTAGCCACAGCCTGAGATTGTCACTACTGGATCCACTTGTTTGGATGAAGTCTATCATGCCTTTAAAAAAGGTTAATTGAAAATGCAAAGGTGTTGGTGGGTGTAAAGATTTATCTACAAAAATATTCACCACAGTATAGATAATAATATTAAGAAATTGGAATCATCCTCAATAAGAAATTAGTTAAATTATGATATGCTCATTAAATAGAACTGTATGGTTATTTAAAATTTTGTAGAACAGTGAATGAAATACAAAATAATACATGAAAGTGTAATTGATATCCTAAAAGAATAGTTTGAGTTTCTGTATACTATATTTAAAGGTGAGAGAGAAAATTAAGTGCTTTATAAGTCAGGATTGTCTCTCTATTAGTTGGCCATTACTGCATAGTGTGTTTGACTGTAACTTTGTCTCTAAATTTTTTTAAGATGGCTTATATCTTGAATCAACTTGGAGTCAGCATTGGCCTTTGCATCAGCTCTGTTTTCAAATTATGACTTTATCTCTTAGTGTGATTTTAATAAAATTACATAACTTCTTTGAATTTTGGATTCCTCATCTACACAACATGGACAATATCTATTTCCCAGGGGAGTGAGGACTAATAACATCATGAATGCAAAGTTCTTAAAACAGGGCCAGCCACTGTAATGGGCACTCAAATTATATTAGTAAAAATCGATACTTACGTAAAGGTGATATTAATGTTGAAAAACTTTCAAAAAGGTTTTTTCCTCTTATTTTATTATTATTTTTTAATTGTTAAATTTATTGGGGTGACATTGGTTGGTAATATTACATAGGTTCCACATGTACAATTCTACATTACATGGTCTATATATTTTGCATTGCGTGTTCACACCCAGAGTCAATTCTCCTCCCATCACCATATATTTGACGCTCCCTCCCCGCCCACCCAATCCCTCCCCACTCATCCTCAGGTAACCACTAAACTATTGACTGTGTCCATGAGTTTTTGATTCTTTGTTACTTTAAGTTTTGTATTCTCCTTATCAATGAAGTCATATGGTTCTTGATTTTTTTCAGTCTGACTTATTTTGTTCAAAAACTTTATATTTATGGTGGAAATAAAAAAGAAAATACTCATATAACTAATCACTGCTCTCTGCAACCATTTCTTTTTAAAGCTAGATGTCAATTGTGTAAATGTATGCCTGTTTTGATGCTTATGGTCATGAGAAATTACTATGATAACAACATATTCAGGTATTCAAAGTAAAGTATTTCTTTAATGTCTTAATGTAGTATTTATTACTTAAGATTTGGAGTTAGATAGATCTAGTTCAATTCCCAGTTCTGATACTTCCTACCTGTATAAACTCAAGAAAGTTATTTAACTTCTGTAAGCCTCAGTTTACTCTTCTATAAAACAGAGATAATAACAGTAGCCATCTCAAAGGTTAAAATAATGATTAAATGTGCTTGGCATTTGGTAAACATTCAGTAAATGGTAGTTAACTGTGACTATTAAATAGTAATATTATTTAACAACTATAGCCACATACCATGATAAGAAATGGAAGTAGAAGTAGTGAAGTGACTTGATCCAAGGACAAAATTTGAAGGGAAACTGAACTTTTGATTTGTAGTTAATTCATATTATCTATATTTCATTGAAATACATGTAGCCTCATTAGCAAACTGTGTTGCTTTCAGATCTTTGTACATATTCCCTTTGCTTGGGCTGCTGGTCCTACCTCCCTTCAATGTCTTACTCAGCCAAGTCCTACACAGTCTTCTTAGCTGAAACGTCACCCTAGGACTTCTTCTTCTTTCTGGGTTGGGTACCGCTCCAATGTGCTTCCAAAGCTTACTGTCCTTACCCCCCCAAACATAGCACTTACTGCAACATAATAAATTTGTCTATTTACTTTTCTGCCTATCTCGCTTTGTTTTGTATACCATCTTCTCTGTACATACACAGCACATAGAAGGTGATCAATAGATATCTGCTGATTTCTTTTGTTCATTAGAATTTCCTGCTAAAGCAATTACTATTAATAATTTTTTAAATTGCAGCATGAAGTAAGATACATAAATGAAAATTGTATTTACAAAGAAAACTTACAAATAGAAAAAATATAAATATATTTTATGTATAAATATATAAATAACTCCAAGTTGACTTTCAAAGGCAAATTTATTCATAGTAGATAAAATGACTGGAATTACAATTTGTTTTCATATCTGAAGTATCAGAAAACATCTGATGATAATAAGAAACCTGGGTTTATATACCAGCTCCAATATGAAATAGCTTTGCAATCTTTTTTTTTTATTTTTATTTTTTAACTGAACTGGGGCCTTGCTGCATTCGGGAAGCACACCCCAGTTTAGCATGTGGGTCTGCCTGGGCCCGAGCCGGGATTCGATCCTCGGTCCTCGGGGCTTCAAAGCGAGCGCTTAACCCACTGAGCCATCCCAGCTTTCCCATGCAATCTTAAGAAAGTCATTTAACGCATCTAAATCTCAATTATCCTCATTTAACAAATGGGATAGCGATTCCATCTCAGAGGGTGCTCAGACGCAAATGCATATATAAATTGTTAAACTGATAAATATTACCTAGAATAGGAAATATGAAAACACATCACTTGCTCTTTTAAGAGTTAATTTAAAATTTGTTATAAAACATGTACTTTTAAAAAGCTCAAGTGCTATAATCGATAACTTAGCTTTCCTTTATTCAGTCAATAAGTATTTATTGAGCACCTACTATGTGATGTTCTAATCACTGTGGATTCAACAGTAAACAGAAGACAAAGTCCTTGCCCTCATAGAGCTGACATTCTAGTGGGAAAGAAATAAATGTAGGGAAGGGGAATAGAGAATGATAAGGGAGGAAGGAAAGTGTGCTATTTTAACTAGGAAGGTCAGGCAAAGCTTCTGATGCATGGAGAAGTTAGCCATATGACCATCTAAGGGGAAGAATGCGCCTTGATCCAGAAAGAAATGATTGTCAAAAGAGGGTAGGTGAATGTTGGCTGTGTTTGAGTCAAGTCCAGTGTGCCAGGAACCGAGTGAAAAAGAAGAGTAGAAAGAAGAGGAATCACAAAGGTACAAGGCTAGATAACGTAGAGCCTTGCAGCCCATGAGAAGGAATTTAAATTTTACTAAATGTATGAATGGAAAACCATTTTAAAGTTTTCAGAAGCAGGGGACATGGCTTTGAAAAATTTGGTCATGGCTGCGATGCAAAGAATCAAGTTAAAGGGGACAAATGTGGAAACAAGCGGATCAGTTAGGAGACTACTGCAATATGCTATGCAAGAGATGATGGTTATCTGCCCATTTTTTAATTGGATTGCTTGTTTTTTTCTTGTTGAGCTGTACAAGTCCTTTGTATATTTTTGATATTAGCCCCTTATCAGAGGCATTGTTTGCAAATATTTTCTCCTAGTTGGTTGGTTGCCTCTTTGCTTTGTTGATGGTTTCCTTTGCAGCACAGAAGCTTTTTAGCTTGATAAGGTCCCATTTGTTTATTTGTGCTTTTACTTCCCTTGCCAATGAGGTCAGATTCATAAAGTCCTCCCTGAATCCCAGGT
>PVKE010004264.1:0-65886 GCA_004027555.1 Craseonycteris thonglongyai
GTGTGTGTGTGTGAGTGCGTGTGCGTGTGCGTGTGAGTGTGCGTGTGTGTGCGGGGCGGTGGGGGGCTTTCTGTGCCGGATGGCTTCCCGCCCGTGGCTCACAGGTGTCTCCCGCCTTGTTTGGGGGAGGGTTTGCCCCTCTCCCCCCACCTCCACACTGCTGGGCCTTCGAAGGCCATTTCGGGAGCGAGGCGGACCCTCCCCCAGCCTCGTGTGACCGCTAAGGACCCTTCGAAGCCTGGGGCTGCCGCGCGTTCTGCAGCGCCCGCGTGTCAGGTGCAGCTCACCTGCGGGCGGGCCGGCACCGCGCAGGGTTTCTGAGCAGGTCTGTGCTGTGGGATCCGGACTGATTCGTTGCACAATCTCCCCAGGCCTAGGTTCTTCGCCTGTTCAATGGAGGTGATGCTCTATACATACATACGTGCGTACGTACGAAAGACATTTTTGAGGGGTCGCTATGTTGCCAGTCTAGGTGCTTTACATGTATGAACTCGTTTACTCTTCATAACGTCCATGTTTTCAGCCTCATTTTGTAGACAGGGAATTAAGTCCAAAAGAGGTGAAGAGACTTGCTTCAGATCACGTTTAACGGCGTTTGGAGAACGACTTTGCACAGTACCTGGCAAATAGTCCAGCCTCAGTCAGCACTAGCCAGTATTCTTACTCTTGTATAAAGAGTAGCAACAAAGATTTAGGGCTCAGAGGTCAAAACCGACTTGGGCTTCAAACCCAGGGAGGCCTCCGTTACTTGGAAGACCCCCCGGGGCAGGTTACTCTCTGTACGTGGGCTCTTTGTGTCTGCGATACGGAGATAACACCTACCTCACTCAGAGGTGGCTCTGAGACTTAACTAAGTCAATACGGGAAGAGGACTTAACCGCGGGCCAGGAACACAGACAGTCTCAATGAATGAAGCGGCCAGGACTGGAGCTGAGGGTGAGAAATCTGCAAACTAGGGATAGGGGTGGGCGTTGAATTCCATAGACCGAGTGAAAGAACAAAGAAGCACCTCTCTCTCTCTCTCTCTTTTTCTTTCCCCAAAGCTGCTGGCAGCCGGATGGGGTGGCACTACAGATCCTGGAGTCCCTACAGAGGAGGTGGGGCGGTGGAGCAGGTGTGGGGGGAGGGAGGAAGCGGACCTAAAGGGGGAGGGGAGGCGGCCCTGATGTGGCTCTTAGGTTGATAACTGGAGTCCTCCTGGTGGATCTGGGAGAGAAGAGAGGTATCCCCAGGACCCAACCCCGTGCCAAGGACCGTGGACTCCTTGAGCCCCTCAATTCCAATCTCCGGAGCTGCGAAGGAAACTGGCCCCCGGGCTGCGGTTCCACCACAGCCAGGCCTGAAGCTTGGGAACGGCTGATCTTGCTGTTTTCATCAGGAAGTTTCTGCAGGATCGTTCTGGCCCTGGTTTCCAAGCTGCAAATGGGAAAGACAGAAGGTGTTCCCTATTAATAGTCGTGCGTGCATATGTGTGTGTGTGTGCATTCACACAATCATAGGCGTTTTTTAGTACTGTTCTCCCGATATCCACATCAACAAAAGGCTTGTTTCTGTGTGAAACCAAGCATACTCTTAAAAATACTGAGCATTCAAATTTTTGTATTATAGGCTGTTTGATTTAAACAGTATTTTTGCACTCAATGAATCAATTTCTCTAGAAACCTGGGGCAGGGGGCGGGGCCGGGGAGGCATGTTAACTTTGTAAAGAAAGAATGTATTTTTCAAAACTTGGGGCATTTTAAATTCATTTGGGATTGCTCCTGTTACTAGATCAGGCCAACTTAAAATGAGAGTAGTCATTTGAGCTTAGGAAATGGGGCTGCTCTTTCGAGCTGAAGACAGCCCACCACCACTTTATGTACAGGGGGCTTTCAGAAATGA
Organism: Craseonycteris thonglongyai; assembly: GCA_004027555.1. NCBI lineage: Eukaryota > Metazoa > Chordata > Mammalia > Chiroptera > Craseonycteridae > Craseonycteris > Craseonycteris thonglongyai. The sequence continues at coordinate 1,882 of PVKE010004264.1, forward strand.
GGCTTGGGGTGGCTGGGTTTAGGGGTCACCTGTGGTAAGTGAGCAGACCTTTCCCCAGGTAACTAGCCTGGGTCCTTAGTCCTATTTAGCATCTTGCTCCTATTAGCAAGCTTGCTGAGTACTTTATAGATGCTATTCCATGATTCTTTAGGGATTTCTTACACATTGGTTATACGAGGGCTGTCCAGAAAGTATACAGCCATGTAATATGAAAAATAGAGGCATTTATGGCTGATTTTCTTTTTCCAGGCAGCCCTCATATGTATGTGTACATATAGAATTAGCACCTCTAGAAGATTTTTAACTTCTTTTTTTTTCCAAGATTTATTTTATTGTTTTTTGACAGAGACAGACAGACAGACAGACAGAGACAGACAGAGACAGAGAGAATGGGGAGGGCCCAGAGCAGTCTCCACAGTTGATAGCATTCGTTTTCCATATAGTTTCACTCCACAGGTGGGCATGGGGCTGCACAGGGCAGGAACTGGGCTGAGAGCCTCCTGCATAGGCCCCGGCAAGAACTGAACTGGGGGCATACCCCAGCTCAGCATGTGGGTCTACCTGGGCCAGAGCTGGGATTCCATCCCTGGTCTCTGGGGCTGCAAAGCGAGCACTTAACCCGCTGAGCCATCCCAGCTTCCGGATTTTTAACTTCTTAACATGGGGCCTTTCTTATTCATCTTCTACTTCCCCAGACCACTCAGAACAGCACATGTCATCATGGGTATAGATCCAGATCCAGATCCAGATCCAGATCCAGATGCTAAGTGTAAACATGAATGCCAATTGGGAGGCATTACACAAGAGCCTATGGCACAAGGTTTAAGTGGTTTGTCCCATGGTCTTTGTTAAAGTCAGGGTCACATTTCTCAGCCCCATGTCCAATTTGATGATGTACTTGACCACATCCTTAAGTGTAGGTTTGGTAAAGTCCTCTTGATCCTCATCCTAAATAACTTGAATCTCCAGTCACAACATCTGCATTGAGGGATGGGACCGAGTCCCCAGCCACCCCCCTCCCCCCAGTAGAAGACAAAAGCACAGATTTATCCATCCGGAGGCCACAGCACCTGCTCATAGGTGCCAAGGGTACTCTTACTTTGGTTTTCCAATCCTTGACCTCTGAGATCCTTGGGGACCCGGGTCGCATGCATCTTGGAACATCAGTGCCCAGTACGATGGTGCCGGACCCGGGAAGTCGCTCAGTGCACACAGGCTGAGCAGATGAAGTGGTTGGGCTTCCTGATGGCCGAGTTGTACAACTCTAGGAATACCGGCTGCAGTTCCAGTTGGGCACCTCTCCCCAAAGCCGTGCACTCGCGTGGTTATTCAACAACATTTACTCTCGCAGGCGTAGGATGCCAGGTTCTGTGCACAGTGCTGAGAATGCAAACATGGACAGCCCAGCCCCTGCCCTGTCCTGGGAGCAGCACACCTGTGCACAAACACAGCTAAAGTGCTACGGGGCTGTGCAAGTGTGAGCAGGCACGTGGTTTGCAGAGAGCAGGACGGGCTCAGCGGGACCTGGGGAGGTCGCGGAAGGCTTCTGAGGAGGCAGCAGGGTCTTGGAAGAGGAGTGAGACTTTGTCAGGGGAAGAGGCAAAGGAAAGGCATGTCAGGCAGGTGGAACAACGTGTGTGGCAGTGGACAGAGGAACTGAGAAAGCAGGTATCGTGCTCTAAGCATAGTGCATTTTTTGGTGAGGAATGATGGGCGATGAGGCTGGAGAGGTAGAAAGGGGTGAGATTCATGGACAATGGAGAATTCCTGAAGGGTCATAGGCTGGAAGAGACAAGACCAGCTTTCCACGTGAGTAAGATTATTCTAGCTGCCGTGGGCTGAAGGTTGGGTGGCAGGTGTTAGGTGGCTAATGCACCTGTAGGCCTGAGCTCAGTGGCAGTGGGAAAGAAGAGGTACTGAGGGGCAGAACTGGTAGCACTAAGTGACCCATTGGGTGTGGACGTGGTGGGTGGGAGGTGTGTGTGGTGGGCTGAGGGCAAGAGGCGTGGCAGGTATCTAGGAGTCTAGGTTTTCCACTTGGGTTATTGGGGTGGATTATTTGAGTGTCGCGGTTGAATGTTGCTGAGATGGAGGACGTCAGAAGAGAAGCCAGTGAGGGAGAAGAAATTGAGTCCCATTTTGAACGTATTGACTGGAGACCCCTGGGGTGTTCGGGGGCCACGTCTAGACGTTCTGTCTGTGACACTGAAGTTCAGAACTGCGGTCAGCCCTGGCAATGAGATTGGGAAGCCATCAATGTGCAGGCCGGGGTCGCAGCAATGACTGGAGGTGATGCGCATGGAAAAGTCTGCTGAAGTGGAGAAGAGGCTGGAGGGGGAGCCCTGCACATTTTACAAAATGGGCTGAGGAGGGGAAGGTGGAGGACGAGGACCTCCGAAGGAGGTAACTGGGAGAGAAGGGTGCCACAAACGCAGGGGAGGTGAATGTTTGTGAGGAGAAGGCAGTCACGCTGCAGGGACTGGAATCCGCTGACTGAAGCTGGCAGTGAAAGGGGCATGGGGGATTCCACCCAGAGTGATTTTAGTGAGTGCACCCTAATATGGGGAGGTAAATGGAGGTGAGAACACGGAGGCAATGAGGGGGTGTGGATGTGAAGGGGGGAGGAAAGTCATGGGGCTGAGGAAACGGTTTGTGTGTGTTGGCTTGTTTTGTTTTTACTTTTTAGTTTATTGTTTGAGAGAAGGCGAGAGAGAGGGAGGAGGAGGAAAGGAAGGAAGGGAAAGAAGGAAGGAAGGAAGGAACGAAGGAAGGAAGGAAGGAAGGAAGGAAGGAGAAGGGGTTGGGCCCAGAGCAGTCTCCATAGTTGTGCATCATTAGTTTCATGTGACATAGTTTCATTCCACACAGGTGGCTGTGGGGCCACACAGGGCGGGAACCACACTGGGGGCCTCCTGCATGGGAGCAGAGAACCTTCGCCACCATCCCGGTGGTCACCAGTTGCACCGCAGTTCAGTAAACAGGGTTTGCACAGGCCGGGGCCAGGATCAAACCCTGGACCTCACGCTTGCAAGGCAAGCATTCAACCGCTGAGCTATCCCAGCATCCCTTGTGTTGGCTTGTTTTAAAATAGGAGAAGCGTCCATGATCGTGGGCCGAGAGGAAGAAGCCAGTCGAAAGGGGGAAGTTACAGGGGATGGGACGTGAAGCAGAGAGAGAAGGACTCATCTCAGGCAAAAGGAACTTCATCGCTGAAGATATAGGACTGAGACACCATCTGTTATGGCAGGAGAGAAATGGCCTTCAAGCGTGTCCGTCAGAATTTGAATCCTTGCTTTTCGATGGAGTAGCTGTGTGACCTTGGGCCTTTACTTAACCTCTCTGAGCTGCAGTCACCCTTCCATAAAATACATAAAAACATCAAGATTGCAGGATCACTGTGAGAACATGTCCTTAGTTGACCAGCTCAATAAAGAGAAGGTCGTATTCTGGCGTCAGCAGGACTGCCCCACTGCCCACGTCTTCCTGGGCTTTACACGCCCGTGAGGAGCTGTGGGCAGCAGGGACATCGCTCTGTGCTCCTTCCCATTGCTGCTCGTCAGCAGGCGCTTCCGTTCCCGGAAGGCCCGCATTCTGGGTCAGAAGAAGAGGCTGTGCCCTAGGGCAGCCCAGTGAAGAGCCTTTTCCAAGATGGTTGCGTCCATTGCAGGCCAGGGCTGCGGGTTGCAAAATGAGCTTGGCCCTCCCCCATCCAGTGCAATGGAACTGCATGGACCCCCAGGATACAGCCTAGACCCCTAACCGTGATCCTCGGAATCCCCCAATGCCTCAGATTCTGAGAGCCTGGGCTCAGTAAATGGGAGACACCACCGGCCTTGCAAAGCTCTCTTATCGCATGGAAACAGAACTGAGACCTGGAGAATTGAGCTGCCTTGTGGTCCCTCAGCCAGCCTGGTTTCCGGAACCAGCCTTGAACTCCGGCCCCGGTTCTAACGAAGCCCATTGCCTCCCTATCCGGAGGATCCGCATCCATGCATCTGTGTCCCAGACTGTCAGTCTCCCAGCTCACAGGTCCCGGGACAGGAACAAAGGAAGATGTGATGTGCAGCGGAGATGAAACTGGGGGCGGGAGTATGTGTCAACTTCTAATTAAGTTGAAATAAAAGATGCCTGAGGCGCGGACGTGGGCTCAGGCCTCCCAAGGCCTCCGCCCCAACCTGCTTTGCAGTCTCATCTCCTGCTTAGCCCCTGACCCTCCCTTGCATTCCTCTGCTCTGTGCAATCAAAGCATGCAATGCGCTTCTCCCACCCTGGAGGCTGAGCAGGGCCGGAATGTGCTCTCCAGAGCTATGGCGCAGAGCAACATCTGTATTCTGGGCAGGTGCTAAACACTTGACTCTCCTGATGGGGTTTAATCTCCCTGCAGTCTGGAGAGCTAAATACTGTACCTCGCCATTCACCCATTTTGCGGACGAGAGGACAAACACGTTACTCCCCTGGCATCCAGCCGGGGGTAGATGGAGCTTTGGTACGTGGTCCTCCTCTCTGGATGCTGACGTGCACACACACGTCCAAGGACCCCAGTGAGCTCCCAGCTCCTAGAAGAAAAGGCTGCATCTGATTCTCCGTGGTGGCCCCTGCCTCTGCATCTTGTGCCTTCGTCTGCTTCCTCTCCTGTCTTCCCTCTACCTGCCACTAGAGTGTCCTCAGAATCAGACGTGGCCCTTTCCCTCACCTGCTCCAACTCTTGTCTGCGCTCCTGTTGCCCAAATTCCCAAGCATGGCATTCACGGTCTCCAAATTTGGGCCCCAGCTAGCCTTTCCATCTTCTTCTCCCACGGAGACAGGAGGCTTGTTAAATTCAATGAGGGGCCTCACGTTCCCCCTCAAGTCTCTGCTTCTCCTTGTGCCTTCAGGGAATCCACCTGCCACCTGTCGTACTGTTTGAGGGCTCAACGCTTCTGGTCTGGCACCCACCTCTCAGGTCATAATCACCCCCTCTGGGGTCCCCTTCCTCGTGTTAGTGCCTTAATTTGTTGCCTGATTTTACATGTTTTTTGTTAGTTATATACACATGTAGACTTCAAGGTTTTTCTCTGAGGGCAAGAACCTCTATTTATTTGTATCCATGCCATACTTAGCACAATTGAATTTTTGGCATCTGATCATTAGACACACGATGAGTAATGTTTAGAGTTAGTTCAGCTTTACCATATCACATGTACTAACACTGAGCTAGGCTACAAGCAAAGAAAGCCTCATTGAGTCTTTACAACAACTCCCCAAGGTGCTGTTATCAATCCCATTTTATTGATAAGGAAACTGAGGCAATCATGGAAATTAAGCCACTGGCCTAAAATCACACAGCTATTAAGTAGTGGAGTCAGGATTCGAACCCAGCAGTCTGACTCCTAAAACCACACTAAATCTACACTCACTCTTCAGAGGGCAAGTAGATGCATGAATGGCTAGTGATATTCATTGTACTCTATTTTGCCTGCTGTGTCTCATTAACATGGTTGAGATGAAATGTGTGCCCCTTGGAGCACTCTAAACTATAAGTGAGGATGAAGTAGACTTCTAGGGTTTTACTCACTTCAAGAAATGATTGCTTCACCCACACAAACCCTCCTACACTTGTCAAAACCCACACTTACCCTTCTCCACCAGAAAAGCTCACGGAACTTAAACAAAAATTGCCACTGATGTAGCCTCTCCGTGTTCAGTTACTGAAACTTAAACATTACGCCCAAACTGTGGTCTAAGCTTGTCCAACCCGCAGCCCTGTGGGCTGCAACACGGCCCAGGACGGCTTTGAATTCGGCCCAACACGAATTCATAAACTGTCTTAAAACAGTCTGAGATGCTTTTGTGACTTTAAAATATATATTTTTTTAAAGAATGATTTTATTATTTGACAGAAGGTGAGAGACACACAAAGAGAGAAGGGGGAAGGGCCCAGAGCAGTCTCCATCGTTGTACATCATTAGTTGTGACCTGGTTTCATTCCACACAGGTGGATGTGGAGCCGCGTGGGGCAGGAACTGAACTAGGGGCCTCCGGCATGGGAGGCGAGAACCTCCACCGCTGAGCCATCCCGGTGGTTACCAGTTTCATCGCAGTTCAGCACATGGGTTTACACGGGCCAGGGCTGGGACTCAATGATTGTGAGGCGAGCGCTCAGCCTGCACTACGCTGGCACCCCCAATGACCTTTTGTTTGGGGTTGTTTTTTTTAGCTCTTCAGCTATCATTAGTGTTAGTGAATTTTATGTGTGGCCTAAGACAATTCTGTCAATGTGGCCCAGAGAAGCCAAAAGGTTGGACACCTTTGTGTAGACCATGCTGTGAATTTAAGTGAAACACGCACAAGAACTTTCCCTTTAATCACCGGATCCCTCTCCTCTCCAGGCTACTTCCTCCATCTGCAAAATCAGAATTGCTGGACCACCCCCACCCCCACCCCGCATTTCTACACCCTGACTCTTCCTTTCACATTCCCAAGGATCTTCCAAATGGCCTTGATTGGTTGGTATATATATATATATATATATATATATATATATATATATATATATATATACACATACATATTTAATTTATTTTATTGTTTGACAGAGAAAGAGAGAGACAGAGAAGGGGGAGGGCCCAGAGCAGTCTCCATGGTTGCACATCATCAGTTTCTACAGTTTTATTCCACTCAGTGGATGTGGGGCCGTGCAGTGTGGGAACTGAACTGGGGGCCTTCCACGTGGGAAGCACGTTCCAGTTCAGCAGATGCGTCTGCAAGGGCCAGGGTCGGAACCTGATCCCCAGACCTCGCAGCTGGAAGGCCAGCATTCCACCTGTTGAGCCATCCTGGCTTCCCTCTGGTTGGTATTTTTAAGGGGTTTTCATTCACTCTACCTGATAGCTTGATTCACAAAACCCAGGAGTGTCCAACCCCATTATTCCTTCTGCTCTTGGGGGACACACTCCACTTGGGGGGCTTTAGGTCTGTGGGAAAGGTGTCCTTCTTTGCTACAGAATGAGACCTACTGCAGCCCTGCTGGGACCCACGAGGCCAGGGCTGCAGACCCGCAAAGATAAACAAGCCGGCGGATCTGGACGAACGGCGGCAGGCGGAGGGGGCTGGGCTCTGGGGCTGAGGTTCCCATGACTTCATTAACCTCTGAAGCATTGTTCTTCCCCCGTCAGCAGGGCCTTTTGATAACATTTACACTCAGTGCACAGCCGGGGTTGTGCGATCAGCCTCTGTGCGTCCCGGAGACACAGCTTAGAGAGAAGTAGCCTGCAGCTGAAGACGAACCCCAACCTCCCCACCTCCCGCAAGCACAAATGCACAGAGGCCACGTGGTAATCCCCAAACCCTCAACTTGGAAGGGATCCTGACCATCATGTATCTCTGGGGCTTGGATAAAATCTCAGGTTTAGTCATAAAGCTTAAGGGCTTCTTCTCCTTGATTCCCCACGCCCCTCCCTTCACAGCAGTGCTGGTTCATGTGTTTCTAGATTTGTATGTGCAGTTCTGGCCTCCTCACCATACTCAAAACTCCATGAAGCCACAGGCCTCATCTCTGAGTTCACTATCACATCCCTAGCACCATGCCTGGCCATAGTAGATGCTCAGTCAGTACTGGTGAAATCAGCGAATGGATCTCTGCTGCCCTCTGAGCTCTGCCCTCAACACCCCCATGGCTGACTCCGCTGGTCCTCAGAGAAGCCTCAGAGGTGCCCCCCCCTCTGCCTCCCACAGGGGCCCTCGTTAATTGCTGTTTCTTCCTTCCTTCCGTCCTTCCTTCCTTCCTTTCTTCTTTCCTTTCGTCCTTCCTTCCTTCCTTCCTTCCTTCCTTCCTCCCTTCCTTTCTTCTTTCCTTCTTTCTTTCTTTTAACTTTTTATTGTTTAAGATTTATTGTTTGAGAGAAGGCAAGAGAGAGAGAGAGAGAGAGAGAGAGAGAGAGAGAAGGGAGAGAAGGGAGAGGGGAGGGCCCAGAGCAGTCTTCACAGTTGCACATCATTAGTTATGACATGGTTTCATTCCACACAGGTGGGTGTGGGGCCACATGGGGAGGAAAATGAACAGGAGGCAAAAACCCTGACAGCCATCCCAGCGGTCACCACTTGCACCGCAGTTGAGCACGTGGGTTTGCACGGGCCAGGGCCGGGACTCAATACCCAGACCTCGCGGTGGGCAAGGCCAGCGCTGAACCCGCTGAGTCGTCCTGGCATCTCCCAATTGCTGTTTCCATCGCGGCAATTTTTTTATTAGCTGAAACCATCTCATTACCGTTTGTATATTGTTATCTGCCCCTCCCCCCCTGACCTTGAGCTCCATGGGAGAGCAGGGCCCCGATCTGGCATGTCCCCCACATCGAGGGCCGGGTCTGCGACTTAGGAAGGGCTTCTATAAAGCTGTGTTGAATGATCACCGGAACTTTCGACCAGTGAGGGCAATTTCAAAACTAGAATGGATGGCCCCCAGGAGGGCCCCCGGGGCTCCGCAGAGGTGCTGCAGGGGGGCCTTCAGGCGTGGACAGCAGGGAGCCTGGCTGCCCTCAGACTCTGAGTGCAGCTCTGGGCCCAGCAGGTCCTGACAGGAAGCTGACCTGTGACCCCACGAGGACTCAGGTCTGTCAGAGGCAGGCCTTCAGCCACATGAGCGTCCAGGAGCCTCCAGGCAGGGAACACACGTGGCTTCGCTTCCAGAACGGTGGTCCCGGCTGAGCTGACCAGAAGCTCCACCAAGGGCAGAGTGGCATTGTACCTGGTGTTTCCACCACGCCCAGGAGCTGCAGGGACCCGGAGGGCTGCTGGGCTGCTAGCAGGGTCAGCCCTGGTAGCGGGGTGGCCTGTTCAGAACGCGGGGGCCCCTTTCTTATAAGCACTCAGGTGCACCTGGGCCAGAACCGGGCACGGGAAGGGGAGCCAGGAGCCAAAGACCAGCCCGCTCACAGTCTTTCGTTCTTCCTGCACCTGGAGCGTTCCAGGCGCTTCCTGAGGCCTCCTTGCACCACGCGGTCAGAACACACACTGCAGGGCTGAGCCAGGAAGTCTTTACACAGAACGAGAGCTGAGGGGCTTCTCGGTGACTCGGTCAGACTGGACAGCATGCCTGTCCCTTCTTGCGCCCGCCCCGAGAGGAGAACTGGGTCGCTGAGCGAGTCCCGATCCTCCGGGAGTCTGTGATCTAATGAGAGAGAAGGTACAAAGCACCACCGCACACCCACCCCGAGACTGAAGGGACCTCTCCGACTCCAGCCATCCACATTCATCAGCATCGACGGGGTTGGGGGTGTGTGGGGGAGTCTTTTATCCAGTGACCAAGCTCAGGACCCCAAAATCCAAAATCTTTAAAAATATATATATATTTTTAACTTTTTTTAAGATTTATTTTTATTGTTTTTTTAAAAAATTATTTATTGTTTTTGACAGAGAGAGAGAGAGATACAGAGACAGAGACAGAGACAGAGACAGAGAGAGAACTGAACTGGGGGAACTCCCCAGTTCAGCATATGGATCCGCATGGGCCGGGGCTGGGATTCAATCCCTGGTCCCCAGCGCTGCAAAGTGAGCGCTTAACCCACTGAGCCATCCCAGCTTCCCCTAAAAATATTTCTTTTAAGATTTATTTTATTGATTGGACAGAGAGAGACAGAGACAGAGAGAGACAGAGAGAAGGGGGAGGGCCCAGAGCAGTCTCCATAGTTGTACATCATCAGTTTTCAACATGGTTTCCTTCCACACAGGTGAGCGGGGGCCTCCTGCATGGGAGGCACACGCCCGTGAGCTGGGGGCCGAACCAGGGACCTTCCACTTGGGAAGCTCGCCCTGGCGAGAACTACTGAACTGAGGACCTCCCACGTGGGAAGCACACCTCAGTTCAGCATATGGGTCCGCACAGCCCAGGCCAGGACTTGATCCTCGGACCCTGGGGCTGCAAAGTGAGTACTTAGCCTGCTGAGCCATCCTGGCTTCCCCCCAAATCTTCTTGTTCAGAGAGAGGTGTGACATTAAAGGGTGCTTTTAGAGAAAGAGCTAACGGCTGTGGAGTGCTTGTCCCTTCTGTGTCAGGCACTACACTCATTGTAGATGCTGCACATAAATGAAGTCGCCTGATTCCTCCTATAAGTTATCTGGGTAAGAACATGGATGCATAAGGAGTGGCCTACGCTGCTCCACAAGCCAGGACCCTGGAGGGACACAGTAGACTGATCCATGAGGACACACATCACGAGTGCCTTGTGCGTTCGCATCACTGAATTCTCAGGGTCTACCTCAGTGTCCAGAGTGTCACAGGTGCTCAATAACTATCTGTGGAGTGAGTGAGCACAATGACAACCCACTAGCATATTATAGTTTATGTCACAAGAGCATCCCTGTGTGCTGAGCTCACTTGATCCTCATGGTTACATGGTGAAGGGGGGACCAGAGCAGGTATTCTAGATGCTGCTGTTACTACTGTTGTGATTATTATCTCTCTCCTTTTGTAGATGAGATATGTGACAGGGAGCTCAGAGTCTAAGTTTCCCTCGGAAGAGGACCGGGAGAACTCAAGGTTCCGCCCAAGTCTTCTGATCCCAAATCCCAGGTTCTTCCCAAGATGGGAAGGAAAGTAATCAGAACCCATGAGAAAGGACCTCATTTTATTTTATTTTTTTTCTTGAGAGAAGGGAGGAGGGCCCAGAGCAGTATCCATAGTTGCACATCATTAGTTGTGATGTGGTGTCATTCCACACAGGTGGGTGTGGGCCCGCGTGGGCCTGGAAACAAACCAGAGGCCTCCCGCGTGGGAGGTGAGACCCTTCACTGCTGAGCCATCCCAACGGTCACGTTTCACTGCAGTTCAGCGTGTGGATTTGCACAGGCCAGGACTCCAGCCCCGGACTTCACAATTGCAAGGCAAGTGCTCAATCACTGAGCTATCCCGGCTTTGCTGTGAGGGCCTCATTTTAATCGGGAGGCTCCAGTCTTACTTCAGACCCTGTGCTCACCCCCTCCCACCTCCTCACGTTCCCTGTCTACTCAAAGATAACTCTTTTCTTTCCCCCTTAGAAAGTGGCCCCCTACACCAGCTCTCATCAGCCCTGCAGCCCCTCTAGCTGAGGTGGCTGCATACGCTGGGCAAAGCTCCGGGCTTCCAAATTACTCCTGGCAAATAAAGCCGCGGTACCTGGTTTTAGTTCATTCGCCCCATGCAGGCAATGCCACCTCAGGATGGGAGGGCTGACAAAGTGAAATATCGTATGTGGGAAGCCTAGGCAAATGTTAACGATTATCTTTTGAGCTTCACCTCCCAGGAATGCCTTTGTGTGGTCTCTAGAAATGTCTGGGGCTTCCAATCTCAGCCTGAGGAAGGGAGGAATCTACTAATACTCCTCTTTGTCCTTGGGGGTGGGGGAAGTGATGGGAAGGGACTCCGTGTAAGGGGGCAGGAGGTCACGAGGCAGGGAGGGGACACTGTGGAGGTCAGGAGGAGGGGCAGGAGTTTGTCAAACAGGCAGACAGGTTTGCACTCTGCAACTTAGCTCAGATACAAACTTGGATGAGGCAGACTTTTATTCTAGGTGAATTCTGAGTAGAAGGGGAGATTATCTGGTTCAACAGTAATTTATGACATTTCTACTATGTTTTCTGAAGGAATATATGGAGCAAGTACAGTTGTTCTAGATCTTACCTTTCTGACAACTCATCCTGCTGGAACAGAGTCAAGAGCTAGGAATGGGGGGGGGGGGAAGCCATGGATTAGCCAGAAATATGCTGCAGAGCACACACATAAGAGCATGATTTGTAGACTTACTCCAGGTCTATTAACTCTGAATTCACACAAGGTTCTAGCAGATGAAGAAGTCACCAACTTGAAAGAAAGCTGGTTATGGATGGGCCTAAGAACAGTGGTCTAAAATTAGCCTCACAGCAAGATGGGAGTAAAGGAAATGGACCAAAAATGGTTACGAGAACTCAAAGTCAGCTGTGATTTGGTGTGTGAGACAAAAGGCCTTATGTACCTCCATGACTTTCACATTGACATCACTGTATAACCACATGGTACAGAAGAAGTTATGGATACACTGATCACGAGAATTAAGATGGACACCTCTTGTCATCAGGCCGACCTCTGAGAACCAGAGAGGTGAAGGAACTTGCTCAAGGTTGCACAGCTCCCCAGGCACAGTGAGGAACAGCACCCAGATCGCCTGGTCTTACCTGGCCCAAGGTTCTTTCTACTGCTCACACAGGACTCCTAACTGAGACCCCGAGTTCCCAGGAACACCTGAAATTCTGTTCTCCGTCTTCTATCAGACTCATCAGAAATGTGTGTGATTCCCTTTAGAAACAATTCCATTGTAAATGATATACTGAAGAAAAGAGTGGGCACTTTTTTTTTTAAGATTTATTTTATTGATTTTGACAGAGAGAGACAAAGACAGAGAGAAACAGAGAGAAGGGGGAGGGCCCAGAGCAGTCTCCTTAGTTGTACGTCATCAGTTTTCCACATGGTTTCATTCCACACAGGTGGGTGGGGGCCGTGCAGGACGGGAACTGGGCTGAGGGCCTCCCCGAGCCAGGGGCCAAACTGGGGCAAGTACTGAACTAGGGGCCTCCCCCATGGGAAGCACACTGCCATTCAGCATGGGCTGGGGCCAGGATTAGATCCTTGGTCCTGGGGGCTGCAAAGCAAGCACTTAACCTGCTGAGCCATCGCAGCCTTCCCAAAAGTGGGCACTTAAAGAGGCCCTATGTGCACCTTTGCCTGCAAACTCTCTCTCTGTCTCTGTCTCTGTCTCTCTCTATCTCTCTCTGGAAGCAGACAAAGCTGACAACAAAGGTTTTTCTTTCTAGAAAGAAAGGCTGCCTTTCTTCTCAGAGCCCACTCTGACTTTGAGCCTCGACCCGGGCAGATCCATTCACACTCAGGCAAAGACAGAGCAGGTCAGAGGACCAAAGTGTGGCAACAGTCCGAGGGCTGGTGGATGGGCAGCTGTGACCCCTGAGACATGCCAGGGGAGTTTGTCGGACATCTCTCCAGGTACAGAAATACCAGGCAGGCTTATTATGGGCTGTGCACGGCCACGTGACTGTCCTCCGTCAGTCCTGCGCCAGTCTGCCTCCCCACATCCTGCCGCGGGCTCTGACCCGCCTGATTCTATATTGAGTAGCTCCTCTCCATAAATAACGAGCAGGAGTCAGGTCCCAAAGAAAGGCTGTTTAGAGCCTGGGGAAGGCTGTCACTTCGGCCAACAAAGGGCAGGAAGTGCCGGGCGGTGGCCCTGTGTCTGTCTCCAGGCCCAACTCACCTGGCTGGGCTCTGGGTCTTTTGTGCAAAAAATGTCAGGCCTGAGTCCTGAACTTCCTGCCATTTGTTGGGCTGTGCCGTGACCTGGAGTTCACTGCCTCGCTGGCTGCTCCCAACAATACACACATACATCCTTTGGAAAAATCCTCCCCCAACCCCGTCCAGGCAGCAGTGGCTTTTTATGAAAGTGGCTGGAGGGGTCCAGAGCTGAACAGTGGAAAGTTCCATGAGTCTTTTCTCTCTTGAAGAAGCTGGCCCGGTCGGAAGGGAGAGGGCAGAACTGGGGGCTCGGGACAGGGGCTGTGGCCTCTCACCCTTCTCTGTGAGGCTGTTGGGTGGGGGCGGGGGTGGGGGTGTCAGCTTCTGGAACCCATTTCTTTCTGCTTCTGCCCAACACTCCAGATGCCTCTATTCCACCTGCCTCCCTGGAGGTGCCAGGACTTCAGTGCCCAAGAGTAGGACGCTCAGTGTCAAGAGTACCATTGTACCGGGATGCCGGGATAGCTCAGCGGGTTGAGCGCTGGTCTTGCAACCATGAGGTCTGGGGATTGAATCCTGGCCTCAGCCTGTGCAAACCCATTTACTGAACTGCGCTGCAACTGGTAACTGCCAGGATGGCTCAGCAGTGAAGGGTTCTGCCTCCCATGCGGGAGGCCCCCGGTTTGGTTCCTGCCCCACACGGCCCCCACATCCACCTGTGTGGAACGAAACCACGTCACAACGAATGATGTACAACTATGGAGACTGCCCTGGGCCCTCCCCCTTCTGTCTCTCTCTCACTTTCTCTCAAAAACAATAAAATAAATCCTAAAAAAAAAAAAAAGAATACCTGTGTACCTACAGAGAAGCAAAGCCTCAGGCAATGTGTCTGAGAGTCTAAGGGACTGGCAGTTTGGGCATGGGGTCACCGCAGCCTGGCCAGCCATGTCCCTGGCCCCCAGGCTGGATCTTGTGAGACGAGACTCAGGGTGGCATCTCCAGGCAACAACCAAACCAGGACATCAAACACCCTTCTGCTCCCCTGAGCTGTCCTCACCTGGCTCGGGACTGTATAGACAGTAGCTTGCAGACACTGGGATGAATGTTTCCTGAAGGAAAAGAAATGCAAATAGATTTTCCAGCTTGCTGAATTTCTTCCATTGAAAGCACTGTCCAGGGGAAGCCGGGATGGCTCAGTGGATTAAGCACTTGCTTTGCAGCTCCAGGGACCAAGGATCAAATCCCAGCCCCAGCCCGTGTGGACCCATATGCTGAACTGGGGTGTGCTTCCCACCGGGGAGGCCCCCAGTTTGGTTCTTGCCCCCGTGGTTTGGCCCCCGGCTCAAGGGGGCGTGCCATCTATGCAGAAGGCCCCCACCCAGTTCCTGCCCTGCCCAGCCCCTTCCCACCTGTGTGAAACGAAACCATGTTGCAGACTGATGATGCACAACTATGGAGACTGCTCTGGGCCCTCCCCCTTCTCTCTGTCTCACTCTGTCTCTCTCAAAAACAATAAAATAAATCTTAAAAAAAAAAAAAAAAAAAAAAAAAAAAAAGAACTGTCCTTGTATTCTGAGATGAAGAAGAAGAAGAATGTGGTGAATTTTCTCTCCTGCGAACCTTACCTGATTTCAAGAATTGTCACTTTTTTGGAGATTGCATGCTTCCTGGTTTCCTAGTGTTACTTTCTTCGCGTTAAAGTGGGCATTGGCCTATGAGGTCACAGTAATTGAAAGATGTGTTTTTATTTGATGAGACAAAAACGTTGACAATCTTAGGCCAGCCCTCCAGACAGAAACAAAACCACCACCGCTTGGGGTAAAGTTCAGGTGAGTAGGAGCCACAGCCAAGAAATAGCTGGAGGCTGAGTTGTTGCCCTCAAGGAGCTTCTGACATGGTGGGGGGCCACACAGCTGTCTTGGTGACACCTGACAAGACCACAAGGGATTCTACACTAAAGTGGGTGGCCCAAGTTACTCCCTGGTGCATTGGAGCTCGGAAGGGAAGCTAGCTGGTCAATGAAAACCCTAGGAAGTGCTCAGTGAACCTGGCCTCAGTAGTATGGAAAGCACTGAAGAGGACTTAAGGAAACCGAGACTTGGAGGTAGGAGAGGTCTTGGGACAGGGAGGCGATACTTCAGGGCGCTGCTGGTCAGCAGGGAGGCTCAAAAGAGCCTGCTTATGTGGGGGCGGGGAGGGAACCGCCACTCCAGCCATGCTATTTGGGGTAGTGGAATCGGCTGTTTCATAGGTGGACACGCACCTTGAGAGGCACATATATCTAGACTTGATACAGCCATTGACGGGGAGCCATGGACTGTTCTTGAGCAAGGCAGTGCCAAGGTGAAATGCTCGTTGAAGACAATTACTCTGGACTACACAGCCTCAGAGGCGTTGTCACAGGGCCCCTGCAGGGAAGCATGGGGGTTGGGGCCGGCCAGGGCGCGGGCCGGGGGCTGGTGAGGGGTACGGCCAGGATGGGACCGAGATTTTGATCCGGGGGTCTAGGAAAGTTTCGACACGAGCGCATGATGGGAATATGGGAGAGGTCGGAGGTTAGGGATAGAGCAGAGGAGGAGATTGGCTTTGGGGTGGCCTGCTTTGGGGGTGATTGGGCGCACAGTGGATGTGGCCAGCGGCCAGGTGCAGGAGTGAGAACCAGGAGCTATACCACCAGCTCCCCTGCCCAGACCCCCTTGCCCAGGGAGGAGAGAGGGGGAGGCCCCTGGCTCTCTGGTGGGCACAGGCTGCAGTTAGGGATCCGACGGGGGGAGGTGCCGGGCCTCCCCCAGGACGGTCTCCGGCCCCATCTAATCATGTGTGGAGTCCGGGCCGGGATTAAAGGAGTTTAAAGCTGCCGGTGACGAGTGTCCACTCTCCTGCTGAGGGGGAGCCCCCAGCCGGCTCCTGCAGCTTAGATAACCCTGTGCTATTTCAGGAAAAGAGTCCTCAGAAGATAAACAGGCCGGTGGCCAACAGATGGACAGATAACCTGAGTTTGTCCTAGGGTTTGAGGAGAGGCCCCCGGCAAGGGAGCCCTTGGGGACAGGGTCCTGGGAGACAGGAAGGGGCCAGTGTGTCCCGGGGGGGAGGGACAGGAGCTGGGCTGGGGGAGGGGGGGCGATGGCCCTGACTGGGGTGGGGACCTCGCACCATGTGGTTCTGAGATGGTCAGCGCCCTGGGATCACCCCCAATCCAGGAGCTCTAAAGTTTCTCTGGGTCTGAATGCCCCACAACAGCCCCCGAGATTGCAGGCTTTTTCTGTCTTATTCCTGCAGGTTGTTCACAAGTCCATGTCCTGCCTGTATTTCCTGGTGCGTGCAGGGCAGTGCGGGTGTGTGTGTGTGTGAGTGTGATAGGTGGGGTGGTGTGTGGGTGCACTGTGTGTGCTGTGAGGGTGTGGTGCGCCTGCATGTGTGTGCAGTGTGTGTGCACGGGGCTGGGGGGTGAGTGCGTGCATGCTCAGAAGGATGAGGACAGGCTCCTGGCCCAGCTCCCGCTCTGTTGTTCTGAAAGCAGAGCTGACTTGTCACTGCTCTGCGGTGGCTGCGACACCCACTTACTTCTGCACGTGGCCCGGATGCCCCAGGCCATCCTGGGAGGCCTTCAGGATTCAGACCCAGGCTCCGTAGCTGCATGTGCACCCTGCCCTCCCAGGCACCTCCCGTCTCCCTGACGGGACGTATGTCTTACTGTCTCTGGGCCCTGTTACGCAGTTCCCTGCCTGTGGACAGCCCTGCCCACCTCTGAAAGCGTCTCTGTCCTTGAAGGCTCAGCTCCTAGACATTCGGCCGGGACATGTCCATTGGTGCTTCCCTTGCCCACGTCCTCTGCCTTCTGACCTCCCTCAGCCTGGACCTCAGAGCATCACAGATGTGTCGCAGGTGGGCCTGGGTCTTGCTGGGTCCTGCCACCACTGCCCGGCAGTGCCCCAGGCATGAAGCTGCTGAGCCCCGGGCCTGGGCTCTGCACCCCTCAGCCTACAAGTCCTCTCTGGGCTCCCTGAGCCCACCGTGCTCGGTGCCGCTCCTGCTGGCACGTGGTCGTCTCGACAGGACCTCATGCCCTCCAGGTCACATCAGGTCCTGAGCCTCAGGTTCCTGTGGGCCCTGTTACCCCACCTGCACCCCAGCTTAAAACCTGGGTCCCCTCCTCTTGCCTGACCCCAGCTCCCAAGTCACCTGGCAACGGCTCCTCCCATGCTGCCACCCATCTACTAATTTTGTTTCTAATATCCTTCAGTGGCGATAAATCCTTCATTTTGATGGCATTAAAATCAATCCTTTAAATTTTGGCGTGTGCTTTTGGAGTTGTATAAGGTGTCCTTTCCAGTTGCTAACTCACAAAAATAATTCCCCGGCGTTTCTTGTAGTCACCTTATAAGATTAGTACCTTTTCTGGGGAAGCCGGGATGGCTCAGTGGGTTAAGCACTCACTTTGCAGCGCCGGGGACCAGGGATCGAATCCCGGCCCTGGCCCATGAGGAACCATATGCTGAACTGGGAGTTCCCCCAGTTCAATTCTCTCTCTGTCTCTCTCTGTCAAAAATAAAAATAAATAAAAATAAATATATTAAGATTAGTACCTTTTCTTTGGCTAACCTTCTCTAGTATTCTCTGAAGTGGCGGGTACTCTGTCTTAGCTACTTTACCTGTATTCTCTTGTTTAATCTTCACGACGACTCTAGGTGGGTACTATTATTATTATTCCTGTGTTACGTTTGAGAAAACTGTGGCACAGAGAGGGTAAGTAACTTGTCTAGGGTCACACAGCTAACAAGTTGAAGAATCTGGGAGCCTGGCTCCAGAGACTGTGTCCTGGGACCTCTATGTTGAACCACCTGTCTCAGGTGATGTTTAGAGCAGCAACCCGTAGTGTGAAGTTCCATTTTATGTGCCAACCTTACCGGGCTGAGGGGTGCCCAGAGAGCTGGTAAGACACTGTTTCTGGGCGTGTCCATGAGGGTGTCTGTGGAAGAGATTAGCAGATTAGTGTTTCAATCGGTGGATGAGTAAAGAAGATTGCCCTCAGGAGGGCCTGAATAGAAGGCAAGGGCAGAGGAAGGGCGGATTTGCTCTCTCTGCCTGAGCTGATACCCGCTCCCATGTGCTCCTGCCCTTGGACATCGACGTCGGTGCTCCTGGTTCTCCGGCTTCAGAGAGATCATGGGCATCCATCATGGCATGAGCTGATTCCCAAGACAAACCCCTTCTATGTATCTCTACGTATGAGGGCTGTCCGGGAAGTATCCGGCTGCGTAACCGTTCTCGTTATATTGACCACAGCTGATTTTTTCCGGACAGCCCTTGTCTATATCCTCTTGGTTCTGTGTCTCTGGAGATTCCTGACAGACACACTCAGCGTAGATGAGCAGGCGCCATTCCTGGGGATGTGGGCATCTGGCCGCAGCTCACAGGCCCCGGTAGTGACGGGGACAGTGGGAACCCCAGCCTGTGCCCTGAGCCACTGCGCTGTTGTTTTAACCACAGCTCCCTCCAGGGAAGACTGAGACCTGGATCCAGGTGGCTCATTTTGGGAAGTGGCCCCAAAGAGCAGGAGTGGGGATCGGAGAGCTTGGTCCAGGATGCCTGTTGAGGGACTGAGGCTCAGTCTCCCAGCTCGGGAGACCATTTTCCCAGCCCAGAGGTCATGTCATTGCACCCGGCCAGGCCCCTCTGCGGTCCTGCCTCACTTGTGCGACCCCTCAACATATGGAAGTGAATAAATGCCTGTTCTCTTCTGTGACGAGATGGTATATCTGAAAGTGCTTTAGAGAGGGAGGTTTCTCTGTGAGATTCCTAGGGCTGCTGTAACAAAATACCACAAAGATAAGACACTTTTTTTTAATTTCTTTTTTTTTAATGATTATTTTTTATTGTTTGAGAGAAGGTGAGAGGGGGAGGCGGAGGGCCCAGAGCAGTCTCCATAGCTGTACATCGTTAGTTGTGATGTGGTTTCATTCCACACAGGTGGATGTGGGGCCGTGTGGGGCCCAAACTGAACCAGGGGCCTCCCGCATGGGAGGTGAGAACCTCCACCGCCCAGGCATCTTGGCAGTTACCCGTTGCGCTGCAGTTCAGCATGTGTGGGTTTGCATGGGCTGAGGCTTGAACCCCGGACCTCTCAACCGCTGAGCTATCCCATCATCCCCAAACGAAAGACACTGATGGTCTCAGTGCTGGAAGTCTGACATCACAGCGTCAGCGGGTGGTTTCTTCGTAGGGGCTCAGAGGAACGGTCTGCTCCGGGCTTCTCTCCTACTTTCTCGAAGCCGTCGGCTCTCCTTGGCTTTTCTTGGCGAGTGACAGCGTAACTCCAACCCACACCTCTGTCATCATATGGTACATTCTCCCTGGTGTCTGTGTCCAAACTTCCTTCTCCTTCTTCCTCTTCTTCTTGTCTCGTAGAAATTTTTTAAAATTAGTTTTATGAGACTTTCCTGCTTCTTATAAGTACACCAGTCAGTGGGTTAGGGCCCACCCTTATGACCTCTTTTTAACTTGATTACACCTGCAAAGACCTTATTTCCAAATAAGGTCACATGTTCTTTTGAGGGGGACACAGTTCAACCCCTCATCTTATCTAATGTCATCCTCAACAGTAGCACCATCATTATCATCATCATCACAAAGAATCAGTGTTAATAAAACAAACATGACAAAATGCTCTGTCAGCAAACTGGTGTGTGTGTGTGATTGTCACCTTACTTTTGGTCCGCTTTGATACAATAAAGGTGGTCACACTGAGTAGCAAGTGAAAGAGATCAAAGTTTTTCACCCCAAAATATGCTTCTTTGGGATATTATTTTAGGCTGGCTAATTTTAAGGAACTGCTGGCAAGGGAGAGGCTCTGAAAACCAAGTAGAAGTTACCCTTTGAAAAAAGGTATTTAATTTGCAAGATACATCTTCATTTGTCAGGGTATTTGCCCCACTCTACCACCAAGAGAAGGATAAATAAATCTCTAGAAACCTTGATCAAGACACTAATAATAAGTTGGGGATGCCGTGATAGCTCAGCAGGTTGAGTGACTGCCTTGTAACCATGAGGTCAGGGGATTGAATCCCTGCCCCAGCACGTGCAAACCCATATGCCGAAATGTAGCGCAACTGGTAACCTCCAGGATGGCAGCAGAGGTTTTTGCCTCCCAGACAGGAGGCCGCCAGTTCAGTTCCCGCCCTTCATGACCCCACATCCACCTGTGTGGAACGAAACTATGTCACAACTAACAATGTACAACTATGGAAACTACTCTGGGCCCTCCCCCTTCTCTCTCTCTCTCACCTGCTCTCAAACAATAAAATAAATCTTACAGAAAAGAAACTGATAATTAAATAATAATAATCATTTACTCTTCCTTAAGGCATACATCCGTCCTCCCCTTTCCCCATGAAGATGGTATGTTAAGCCTGAATTCTAAGCTACCATAGGAAGTTATGCATTTTTCCCTGGGTATCACCCACGTATACCTAGGTATATATGTCAATAAACTCTTTTTGTGTTATAAAAACAAAGTAACTTTCATCAACAGAGAAGGCAGGACTAAACTCTGCTTGTTTACTCTCCTTTTCCTGGGTAACCTTCTGTAACTGACTCTGCACCCCAACATCTTCTTCTGTCTTTGGTTGAAGGCGGTATTTAAGGTGATGGCTTCTGTCATTTTGTTGAGTTACTTGAGTTTTCCTGGGTCTCTTCCCTATACAGGAAATACGCCTATTACTAGACTTTTACTTGTGTTTCTCCTATAACGGGTCTCTTGTCACTTTGTTCATCAGTCCAGGCAGAAGAACTAGGAAAGGTGGGAGAAAATCCTCCAGCCCCGCACATGGATCTGAGGGCTTGTCACCGCATAGGCCTCTTCCTGGCCTGAGGCCTGAGCATTGGTCACGTCCTCCTCCCCTGACCTTCATGTTTCCAGAGCCAGCCTGGCAGGCTTCACCGGCGTCACTTCCCACTTAGGTGGTCCCAGAGATGTCGTGGTTCCCTTTAACCCGGATCCCCATGTAGCACGCTGTCTTTCCTTAGCCTCTGATTAGTATTCTAAGGGACTAACCCACCAACCTGGAATACCCAAGGGGAGCTGGGAGGAAACTGAGCTGAAAGGCGGATGGCAAACACACCAGAACACAAAATGCGCTCGGGCCGCCAAAGGGCCCCCGTTCCTGGACCCCATCCAGACTCGTCCCTCTCTTATTTTTGTTCTCTTTTCCTCTTTAAGGAGATCTCGCCTGAAAACAGCCTGGGCGTTGCTACGGGAACGCCTCAGCCCGAGAGCCGCCCCCAACACATCATTGTTTAATTCCAGCAGCGGCAGCCCGGAGGGATTGGCTATTTGTTTAAGATGAAAGCCGCAAACTTCCACACATTCTTCTCCCGGTTCACTCCCCGGACTCTGTCCGGCCCCTGGGGTCGAGGGGGTCTCACGGGACTCAGCGAAATAGTGGGTGCTGGCGAATGGGCCTCACCCTCCAAAGACAGAGGTTTGGGATTTCTCTTGATGGGGGTACTGGGGGAATAAGTGTCCTCCCAGAGGTTCGAGGACACACTGGGGGAGGAATACCTCCAATGGATGGTCCCCCCAGGGTCTGGGTGTCACAGATGTGATTTTAGGGAGGGTACCAGAGACCCCAGTGAGCAGCGCACCTAATTGCCATGAAAACACACGGGATGGGGCTGAGGGCGAGCAGGTGTTTCAGGAATGCGTACAGGCCCATGTAACAAGCACCCACTGAGGCCTGCCAGCCAGTGACTAGGCCCCAGGGCTTTGCAGGGCTTTGCAGGGCTTTGCATGGCTCTAGATGTGCAGCTTCTCACTAGCAGCTGCATTACGGACCCCCTTCGCTCTCTGTCCTAGCTTTTCTTTCTACGGTATGTCATTCCGATTCCTCACGACAACCCGCAGACTCCCTCCACGTTGTACCCAAACCCCCTAAGCAGAAGAATTGAATGGGTTCAGGTACACCCAGCTTCTGGGTCAGGCTGCCCCATAGGACACTGTCTGGCCCATCGCGGGGCGGCCCCAGGTCAGGTGGTCTCCTTTGGTCCTATCAGTGTGGCCCATGGGTCGCAGCTCACATGGTATAGCTCCGCCTCTTTCAGGGGGCTGCACCCATGCAGTGTAAACTACGTGATAACTGGTGCTCTACTGAAAATTCTAGGGAGAGGACAAAATGAGGAAGCTTCATTGAATAGTGTGGTGGGATGTGGAATGTGATGGAATCGTCTCTCCATCATCCCATGGACACGGTGATAAAGTAGTGAGGGTTCATCACTAGGTCTGGCCTTGGACTAGTGTTTTTGGAAGGAGGTTGGCTGTGCTGACTCTGGCCTTCAGGACATAGGCTTAGAGCAGAGACTGTCCCCTGGGGGCCCAGCCACCACTGGTTCCCTCCAGTAAAAACTTGAGAAGTTTGGCCTTGAATGGAAAGAGAAAATAAAATAAGATGGCTCTACGGAGTAACAAAATCATCTCTACTTGTACATTGATCCAGAGACCTATGCAGAGATAGTGAGACAGGCAGGCAGGCAGATAGACAGACAGACACACACACACCTGGACAGACACAGTGTGAGAACTCCAAGAGATTCAGAAAGACACAGAGATACACACCCAGAGAAATACAGAGTGAGACACAGAGATTGGACACACAGGGGCACACCCACACCCACTGAAACAAGCAGAGATCTGAAGAGGGCTTGCGGCCCCCGTGGAGCTAGTCTAGTGCGGGTGAACCTGCGTCCTCCCTTCACACGGGAGGGTGAAGCTGTCTAGCAGAGAAAGAAGAGTCTGGGCATCTTTCTGGATGTTCAGGATGTCATGGTAAAGTAGCTGTGTTCATCTTCAGGAGAGAAGATGGGGAATGCTATGGCTAGGCCATTCAGTATTACCTCTCATCACAGGAAAATGTGCTCCATGTAGTAGAAAAGTGAAAGAAAGGAGAGAGAGAGAGAGAGAGAGAGAGAGAGAGAGAGAGAGAGAGAGAGAGGAATGAATGACAGAAGAGAGAGGGAGAGAGGTATGAATGAGAGAAAGAGAGAAGAAAGAAGAGAGAGAGAAGGAAGGAGAAAAGAAGAAAGAAACTAAAATCAAAGGAAAAAAAAAAAAGGAAGGAGTAGATATGCTTTTGGAGAAGGTATTGGAACCCAGGTGAGTGTCTGTTCAGCCTGTGTCCCCAGCACAGAAGGGACCTCCCTCAGGGATCACTGTGACACCTCTCTGTGTCAGGAGAAATGACCAGGCTGGCTGCAGAGCCCACTTTGCACAGAAGGGTGTCTGCCCGTGCTTGTCACCTCGCAGCCGCCCACATGAGGATTGGGGCCACGAAGGAATTGGATGCTGGGGTCCATAGCCAGTCCTGGGGGGCAGGGCCAGCACCTAAACTGCTGAACAGGGAGACGCAGGAGTGGCTCCTGCCTTAGGCTTTTGAATCTGGGAGGGATCTTGGGGGTCTTCGAGTCCAACCCTTTTGTTTTTCTGGAGGACACTGAAGGTCAGAGGGTCAGTGATTTGCTGAGGACATCCAATGCGTCAATGGTGGCCTGGCATTATCGATGGCTGCTTCTCTTTAACTTAGGTCCCTTTTCTTTTTAGCTCTTGGAGGAAGACCAGGTCTGTGGGGGCAAAAGCTGACCATAGGTACAAGGGTTTCTCAGAGGGCTTAGCTGGGAAGGTTCTATGGAACCATCACAGAAGTTTCTGCTTCATTTTACCTGTGGGGTCTCCCCTTTTGAGTGGCCCACGGTCCCTAGAGGCGGACATCATTTTGATCAC
The DNA here is from genome assembly GCA_004027555.1 of Craseonycteris thonglongyai. Classification (NCBI taxonomy): domain Eukaryota; kingdom Metazoa; phylum Chordata; class Mammalia; order Chiroptera; family Craseonycteridae; genus Craseonycteris; species Craseonycteris thonglongyai. The sequence goes on from PVKE010004264.1 coordinate 25,884, forward strand.
AAGATGACTGGGGTCCTTCAGAGCATAAATGATCTGGACAGAACGAGGAAAGAAGTGAGCTGAGAAAGTCAACCAGGGGTATTCAGGGGCAGGTGTGACATCCGTCACTGCACGGAGCCTCCCTGCTTCCTCTCCTGCCCCCAGGGCTTGTGAATCTGTGCATTTGGATGCAAAGTGGCATCTGGTGGGAGGGGCACCAGTTCAGCAGGGGTGGTGGAGGGGATGCGGGGTGGGGGGTGGCGGCTGTGGATCCAAAGGACATGGATCTCAAATTGGTGACCAACGGACCCTTGTTCTCAACAACTGTTAAGTCTTGCTGCACAGAGAGGTGTGTGAAAGTCTGAAATTACTGGCCAAAGGGGTCTTCTGGCTCATCTATGGCTGGAGTCCAGCCACGGTGTCGCTGTGCCTTGTGAATGTTCTTACATCTAATGCTCACCTTTGGTGCCCACACCGCTCCCGGGATGGGAAGTGGGAAGACAAGGCCACACTCTTCTCCACGTTGGGAGGTGGGAGGAGTGCAGCTCCCAGCCGTTCACTGGTGGCCTTGCAGAGGGCCAGGGACCCAGGCGGACCTGGCTCCCAGAACACTGGTGCCTTGGATGGTCTGCTGGAACCCAGAGATGGCAGGAGGGTAGCTCTTCTCAGAGAGGGGTGTGGCATTTACCTCAGGGATGACCTGGGCCTGAGGTTGGGGGTGAGGGGAGGGAAGGAAATGCAGTGAAGAAGGAGCAAAAGGAACCCATCTATCCCCCTACACCCCCTCCCCCCATGACTCAGGAGGTCTTGCAATGAGAAAACAACCGCCAGATTCTTCCTGCTCTCTGCTAGGATCTTCCTTTGGAATGCAAAGTGGAGGCTTCCAGCCTCTGCAGAGTCCAACATGGATCTCCATCTCAATGCCAGAGACAAAGGCCCCAAAAATGCGAGGAATTTCCAAAGCGCCTCCTTCAAACAGCATCCCCCCAGCCTCTGGCTCAGCTCCCTGGGCGCTGTGAATGGGAAGGACGGCTCTCCTCCGGCCGGGCCTGGCCCACTGCCCACTCGCTAAGAGCTTGTATCTGAGGAGACATGGAATTAGGAATCTCCCCGCTGAGCCTTAGGCTCTATGCTCAGGCAAGAAGGTACTTCTGTGAACCCGGATGGGCCCCCAGGACGTGGTGGGCCACCCCCAACACCATGGCAGGTTGTAGAGCTGGATGCACCCCATTCCCTTCAGGGTGGTGGAAATGCCTTCATTTCCCCCCCCCCAAAGATTTATTTTATTGTTTTTGAGAGAGAGAGAGAGAAAAGGGGGAGGGCCCAGAGTAGTCTCCACAGTTGCGCATCATGAGTTGTGACATGTTTCACTCCACACAGGTGGATGTGGGGCCGTGCAGGGTGGGAACTGAACCAGGGGCCTCCCACATGGGAGGCGAGAACCTTCACCGCTGAGCCATCCTGGTGGTTACCAGTTGCACAGCTGTCCAGCATGTGGGCTTGCACGCGCTTGCTCACACCACAAGACGATAACTTTCCCTGCGTGCCTGCAAATTCTTGTTTCCGATGGCAACAGCTGACACTTCCCAGACCTTGTGATTTCGAGACAACCGCTCAGCCACTGAGCTCTCCGGGCGCCCGGTCTGCACTTTCTGATGAGGCCTGTAAGAGGAACCCTCATTTGGCTCCAGCTTCTTTAGTTCTTCCCCTTTGGAGGATGAACAAAGTGGAAGAAGCTTCCAGAACATCATAGGAGTGATGAACGAAACTGGGAGGGAGCTCATGTTAACATACCTTTAAGACACTCCATGTACCAGGGGCCCTTGGCAGTCTGGGCAAAGGCCTGCCAACCTTCACTGCACGCGTGTATTTAACACTAACCAGCCCTCCTTTCTCCGAAAGACCTGGGTTTTGGGTGGGGGGGGGGTCACTCTAACTCCTCTGAAGGTGAGAAAAAAAAAAAAAAAAACGGAAACAGTGACAGCTTGTAGATAATCCTCGGAGGTGTGGTTGGTAATGATAATATTTGAATCACGCAACCCAGTTGGAAAGGCATTGAGACAGGATAATTAATAAGAAGTTAGGTCATCAGGAAAGTCCTTGGTAGCCTTTAGCGACCTTATTAAAATAAGAAGGTAGTGGGTGCAGAAGCCAGGTCAGCCGGACATCAGCAAGACGCCAACACTCCCTAAGCTTCCCAGCTCTTCCCCAGGTGGAACGGACTCGCGTGCCCGGGAAGTACATCTTGCAGGATGGCTTCTAGATTGTATTCACATACAGTTTCTGACACCTGGGGTGGCCTGTACCCCAGCACAAAGACAAATTAGTCTTAGCTGGGGGCATTCCACTTTCGGGTAGCCCCTCTCATTAGAGAGCTTTGTCCTTCCTTTTGAGAATGCGGGACATACACACATCGAAATTCGTACTTCAGCATTAGGGAAATGACCTTGCCCTAGACCTACCAACTTGGGAAAGCTGCCTCAATCTATTTTTTTTTTTAAGATTTATTTTATTGTTTGAGAGAAGGAGAGAGAGAGAGAGAGAGATCAAATTCCAGCCCTGGCCCTGCAAACCCATATGCTGAACGGCGGCGTAACTGGTAACCGCTTGGATGGCCGTGAAGGTTCTCACCTCCTCTGAGGGAGCAGACGGTACAGGACTCTCCCAGCCGCCTGAGCCTCAAAATGCCAATCAACTGGCTCTCTAAGTGATAAGGTCCCTGCCCACTGGAGCTGACTCTGTTCAGTCCCTAGAGGCAGGCAGCAGTGATCAGACAACCCTTCCTCTTCTGCTGTGCTCGTTGCCAGAGGGGGAAAGAAAGTATCTTCTGTGTGCTTTGCTGTGTGTGTCCTCTCATGGACAGTTCGCGGCAGCCAGGAGCTTGGACGGCTGTTAACAGAGCAGCACAGGTCCCCCAGCGACCGGCTCCTGGGTCCTGGGGTGCTGAGCCCCTGCCAACATTTCCCAGGAGGGAACTCAGGCCCTGGGGCTTGGCTTGGTGGAAGGGGAATGGGTGACCCACCGCACACCCCAGTCCGCTGGCCTTGCTCAAGGGGCAGGGGCTGCCTGGGTGGCCCAAGAGGGCCAGCCTGGCAATGAATGCAGACCTTGTATTGAAGACCTCACTGGAGCCGGGAGCCACAACACAGCGGCTTTTCACGAGCAACCTCGCCACAGAGGCGGCATTGAGCGTGCCTGGTGGCCCGAGGGCAGCCGTGGGGTCTGGCGGACGCGTGGCACGGGTGGGACAACGTGGCTACTCCTCCTGACCCCGTCTTGGCCAGTGGGGGTGGGGGGGCTTAGCTGTGTCCTCTCAGAGGGCAAGATGCTAAGAGTCATCCAGTCCCATAGCTTCATCCTCCCTGACCCATCAGCAGCAGCGTTCAAGGCCATGGCAGTGGGGACAGAATGTGGGCGAAGGGGCTGATGTGTGCAGGGGAGTAAGCTGGGCGGGAACGGGTTCAAGACAGCTGCTGGGCTACCTCTCCACAGCCCAGCTCTGCGGGGACCTATGCTGTAAGGCAAGGCAGGATGCAGATGCACTCTGATCCCTGAGGGGGAGGGAATCCCAGCACACCCCTCCCCCCAGGGGTCATTGAGCGGAGAGGGAGAGCGGCAGTTCTGCTGGGGGCTGTGCGGAGGCCACACACCGGGGACAGATGACAACTGCCCAGGGACAGTCAGGACTGGGGTGATGATGGGGTGGGGACATGTGAGTTTAATGCTTCCAAAGGAGGAGTCTCCCTCCCCCACATACAGAGACCCCCCCTCTCTGCAGCCAACCCTCACCTCCCCAACGTGGTCAACTGATCAACTAGCCAGAAACCTGGCTTCCCTCCCTTCTCATGATGTCTGGTTTTCCCTTTCTTTCCTTCCTTCCTTCCTTCCTTCCTTCCTTCCTTCCTTCCTTCCTTTCCTTCTTTCTTTTGATTTATTTTATTGTTTTTGACAGAGAGAGACAGAGAGAAGGGGGAGGGCCCAGAGCAGTCTCCATAGTTGTACATCATCAGTTTTCAACATGGTTTTGTTCCACACAGGTGGGCAAGGGCTGTGGGAACTGAACTGGGGGGCCTCCCGCAGGGGAAGCACACCCCAGTTCAGCATATGGGTCTGCACGGGCCGGGGATGGGATTCGATCCTCGCTCCCTGGGGCTGCTAAGCGAGCGCTTAACCCACTGAGCCATCCCGGCTTCCCCTAACGCAAATTCTTAAACTTTCTTAAAACATGAGAATTTTTTGCGAACTTTCTTTTTGTTCAGCTTATCACCTATCGTTAGTGTTAGTGTATTTTATGTGGCCCAAGACAGTTCTTCCACCGTGGCCCAGGGAAGCCAGAAGGCTGGACACCCCTGTATTAGACTGAGGTGGTGGTCATGCTTTCTCCATCTTCACTTTGTGGACACGCTGATCCTCGACCTCTGTTGCTTTGTAAGAGTCTTGCCCTCTACCGGGCAGGTCCCACCCATCCCTCAAAGCAGCCGAGGCTGGGTGAGGTGGCCTCCCACGTGCTCCCAACCTCATGTGTGAGAGGGCTGTACATGCACACATACATACTTACATGCATGTGTACATATACACCCAACACCCTTCCCCCTCTGTTGCGTATCTGCTCCAGTGGGATGTGACCCCCCTTAAAGGAAGAATTGTTTTATTTTTTTGTATCCACTGCCACATGGATAAATGTTTGGTTACAAATGAACGAATGAGCAGATTATGCCCATCCAGGCCAGAGAGTGAGGGAAGACCTCGCGGACAAGGGGACCTGAAAGGCTGACTTCGATGGCCAGGCACAGATGGCATGGTGCCATGTGACACCAGGTAGAGTCAAGGCCTGAGCGTCTCCAGCCCAGCCCCCCACCTTGGTGTCTGTTCTCAGTCCCTGGCTGGGCGCTGTCACTGTCATGCAGGGGTGAGACTCACAGCTCCCTGGGGCTTGGGTGTTTTCCTGAGCTGATGGACAGGCAGGTCCAGGAGAGTCGGGAAACATTCTGCAGGCCTCGCCTGCCCAGTCCTGTCAAAATGACAGCTGCCTCCGGGGGCCGTGGGATTTTCAGGGAAAAGGCTGTTCCGTTTTCACTCTTCCATCAGAAACAAAGAACTGATCCTGGGCAGATCATCTTGGGCCACTGGTGGGGTCATGTTCAGCCACCTCGCTCCTTCAGGGGCCTCCCGTGGGGCCCAGCCCCGGCCTCTGAGGCAGCTGGCAGACTCTCGCTAGCTGACAAGCCTGAAGGCAGAGGGGATGAACTCAAGGTGAACCCCAAGAAAGCCAGGGCCCTGGGCCACCAGCCACCTTTGGCCCCTACCAGGGTTCAGCTAACCAGGGCAGGACCCGCCCCCTTGAGGCATTCCCCTATTATGCCCACTCCTTGAACCTTCTTCTCTCTTCATTTCTCCCCTTTCTTCTCTTTTCTTTCTGTCTACACCTCGCCTCTCTCTTCCCCAGCTTGCGGTCTTGCATCTTAACCCAGGAGAGGACTGTGCAGATGGATGCATCTTCCTTAACCATCCTGACACGGACCCCCTGGGTCTGTGCTTTTCACGTGAATGCAGTGAGGACAGAGGCTAATTAACTAGGGCCCCAGCACCCAGAACAGAGTCCCGAACATCATAACGAGGTCCCATAGCGAGTTCGCTCTAGGCAGGGCCCAGGCTCTGTGGTTGGAAGTTTCCTGGACACAGAGCTGAGCACCTGGAGCTGGGAGAAGCCCCCTGCACTTCTACAATCACTTCTTTTAGTTTTCTAGGCTCCAGGGAAAGACAGATGATCCCCACGCTCTAGTCACCATGGAGCAGGGAGTAACAGCCTTGTCTTTTCCTCTGTGGGTCTGAAATAGTCACTGACGATGCATGTAGAGCTTTCTAGGGGAAGAATAACCTAGTACTTCACAGGGAACATTTATGTATTGGAGAGGCAGAGACAACACAATGCGTTCACCAAACCCAGCTTCGTCTTTCTCTTCCTAGGTGCGCAGCCGAGCTCCATTTTACAGACAAGCTGGTCGCTGGTCCTGACCAATGGGAGGAAGTGATGTGGCATTGTCCACGCTCCCTTCCCGTCAGTTATATACTTAAGATGACAGCCTCAAGAGTTGGAAGTAGCCTGGAAATGTCAAGGAGAATGTGTCAGTGGCGCATTGGCCGTCACTGGTATTAATGGTTTGGAATGGCCTACATGTCTGGATAAGAAAACTAGCAAACAGAAAAATGTAACCAACTCCAAAAACCTCTGAATTAGGGATGCATACATGTGTACTGAAAACGTACTGAAAAGGAGATGCCTAGCTAAGTGGTTGAATGGCTGCCTTGCCATCTCAAGGTCCAGGGTTTGATTCCCGACCCGTGCCTGGGCAAACCCACATGCTGAACTGTGGTGCAACTGGTAACCGCTGAGATGGCTTGGAGGTGAAGGTTCTCACCTCCCCAAGTGGCCCCACACGCACCTGTGTGGAATGAAACTATGTCACAACTAATGATGTGCAACTATGGAGACTGCTCTGGGCCCTCCTTCCTTCTCTCTCTTTCTCCCTCACCTTCTCTTAAACAATAAAATAAATCTTAAAAAAGAAAAGAAAAGAAAAAAATCATACTGAAAAGTAAGACTAAAAGTGAACGAAATAATTCAGAAGAATATTTTCCATCAGGTAGAGGATGGAAAGGTAGTGATTAAGGGCATGAAGGAGCTTCAGATGCAATGGTGATATTCTCTGTGTTAAGCTGGGCCATTCATATGTGGGTATTCATTATGTTATTTTTATGTTATCGGTCTAGAAAGAATACATAAGAAAAATATTTATCATCTATCTATCTATCAATCATCTATCTTCATCATCATCTATATCTTCGTCATCATCTATCTATCTTCATCTATCTATGTACCTATCTATCTATCTATGTATCTATGTAATCTATCTATATCATCATCTATCATATTTTTCTCCCTTTCCTCATGGATATGTACACAGCCCATATGAAATGGTGAAGAAGGAGGAGTGTCTGAAGAAAGGAGTGTGTGAAGGCAAGAGGAATGGATCATTTTCAAGTCTAGTGTCCCCACAGGTGGGTGAGGAAAGAAGAGCCATTGACAAGAGAGGAATGATTGACCAGAGGCACAGTGACAGCGTGGACCCTGAGGTTGGAGACTTGCTGGAAAGTCAGGTCTCTGGGGGAAAATGATGCCATACACACAGCTTATCAGAGAGAGCTTCATAAAAGGACTGTGAACGACAGATGGGCAGGGTTAAGAGAAACAAGAGATGGCACACAGCTGGGAGTGTACCATTCCTTGGTTGGAGGGGGAAAGGAGAGAGAACCTGGGGAGACAGGTGTTTGGAGACGGCTTCCCGTCAAGAACCAGGAAAACCATGGTGAGCTGGGAGAGAGGGAGCCCGAGGAACAAATATCTTAGTCTCACTCACTTCCCACCTTCCCATTTCTGGTTGGTGTTTCCCATTGTCTGACCCCACCCAATGCCAGAGAGAAGCCCATTCAGATCGTCCCTATGGCAGCCTCCTGGGGTTCAGGGTGGGCTGTGGATCTGGAGAGGCAAGTGGAACCTCTAGTCCGTTAGTGAAGAAGAAGATTTTGTAAAGAAGTTTACAAAGTGTCAGAATGCTATGCAGGCGTAGCTCAGAGAAAGCGGGTTTGGTTTAAGCCCACTGCAGTAGAGCAAATATGGCCAAAGCCAGTCACACAACTTTTTGTTTTCCAGTACGTGTAGAAGTTATGTTCACTCTATAGCAGGAGTGGCGAACCTTTTGGTGATTGAGTGCCAAAGTTTATAAAATAAGAGTATACTCGCTCGACTCATGTGCCAACCCATCGAGTGAGATAGAGGTATCGATTATTTTTATGTCTATAAGAGCATAAACAATAAATTTTTAAATGGTATTCACAGCTCTGCGTGCCGAAATAATTGCTCTGCATGCCACTTTGGGCACGCGTGCCAGAGGTTCGCCACCCCCACTCTATAGTGTTCTCTATTAAGTGTGCAATAGCATTACGTCTAAAGAAACGATGTGTATACCTTAATTTAAAAAATATTGTTTTGCTAAAAAATGCTAACCATCAGAAAAATGGCACCAATAAATATGCTTGATGCAGGGATGCTATAATCTTCAATTTATTAAAAAATAAATAAGTAAATAACATGTGAAGCACAGTAAAATTAGGGTGAGCTTGTATCAGGTAGTTGCCTCTGCATAAATCAGGGCAATGTCGCCAAAATTTGGAGTAGTCATTGTATTCTTCATTCACAGAAGAAAAAAAAGTCACTTTCACTTAATGTTTTTCATAAAGCTGCAATAAATATTAATTTGATTAAATCTTAACGCTGTTGATTCTTTTTATTTTTTTCTGTGATAAAATAGGAAATATACATAAAGCACACTGACTACAATGGTTGTTTGAAGGAAAAAGATTTTTTTTTTAAGGCTGTGAGCTGAACTAGCCTGTTTTTTTGTGGAACCTCATTTTTTATTTATTTTTAACTTGAAGAAATTGACTGGCAGACTGTGTTTATTAGACTTGGATATTTTTGAAAATGAACAAAGTGACACTGTCATTTCAATGAAAACAACCAACTTGTGGCCAATTATAAAATTTCAGCTTTCAAAGCAAACATCAGCATTTGGGAAACATTGCCTCTGTGAGCTTGACAGCTGCCTAATACCTACAGAATGTTGTGGTGAGATCGGTGTTGATGTGAGTGAATGTGGCTTTTGATATTGCGTGAAATGGGCCCACCTGTGCAAGATTGCTTTGATTGAACGAACCCATGTTTTTCAAATACCCGATGCACGAGATTGCGAAATCATGCACGGATCAAAGATTCACTCAAAATACAAGCAACATGAATGTCTGGAAGCTGGTTCTCCCTGCAACACAGAGCAGAAGAGAGAGGGAGACATGGATCTGAGAGCAACACGCACACGCCTGGCTTAGCAAAGCAAGGCGGGCACCCGCATGGGGTTCCAGGCCACCATGGAGATGAGAAAGCATGCTCTTGATGGGAGAATCCTGCACAGGTGTGAGGGCTGCTCACAGAGTAGAGGAAGATGGAGGCAAACCCAGCCTGGGTGGGTGGAAAGGCTGCAAAGGGAGCTGGGAGACTCCAGGAACATTGCTGCTTTGGAGGTAGGGGCCGCTGGGTTTAGGATTTCCATATGAAAAGGGATTAGGAGGGCCAGCTGATTAGAACTGGCAAAAGGAAACTTGTTTAGAAACTGTTCGCTTGCTGCTCTTAGGGTTGTTTTTGTGAGGAGATTGTTGGATTTGGGGCTGAGAAGGCCAACGTCATTCATCCCTGGGCTAGTAACTCCCAAGCCTCCGTAAGCAGCTTAGACCGTCTCATGGCAAGAGGTCTCGACCTGGATGATAGAGGACGATGTATACTCTTCCTTGTGGTCAGGGGACTCTTCCCTCAGATCTCACCTGAAATGGACTTCTTCCCAGAACCCCTCCTTGGCTTCTCCATGAAACTCCCCTCGCTCAGGTTTTATTGTCATGAGCTATTTAAAGTCTGTCTCTTCTGCCAACCTAAATAAAGGGGTAAACTGAGGCAAGCTCTAATGACCAGAAATTGAGTTTATTTGAAAATAGCAGAGGAGTTACAGGTTGGAAAACGTGGGAGGCAACTGGCTACGGGCAAGCCCAGGGAGGGTCTGAGGTTTATGGGCAAGAAGCACCCAGAGGGTGAAGTCCAGCCAGAGTCCAGGTGGCAAGCTCATGGGCTGGTGAGATCGGGAGAGATTCTTGGCAGATGCTCATTGGTCAGGAGGTAAGTCACTGTCTTGTGTAAATCAGGCATTTCCTGGAACTCAGTCTCTCTTCAAGTTTCATTCTTCTGAGGGCACATGCAGGAGAGTGTCCAATTGTTTCCCATGTCCCACTCAAAAGTAGATGCATCTCTATCACCAGCTCCTAGCACAGTACTTGGTGCCAGGTGGGCACTTAATAAATACTTCCTGAGTGACTGAATGGCTGATTTTGTAGGGAGAAGTGGAATGTTGGGTTGCACCCCTACCCTTGAGGTTCACACTGAGCAATGATCCCCTCCCTCTGGCTTCCAGGGTCCCAGGGAGCCAGGAAAGAGAACCGCACCAGGTACCCTCTCTCCCCTAGTGCACGTTTCACACAGCCAGGGGCTTGAGGCTCAATTTGGCTGCCACGTCGTGGCTGCGAAATCTTGGGCAAGCCAGGTGTCTCCACCTTCTCCTGGGTAACATAGACACAGTAATACATGCCCTCCCCATCTCTCAAGGTGGGTGTGGAGGTGAGAGGGGATGTTCCTGAGAGAGTAGTACCCACGTACAAACCCAAATCCTCCTGGCTTTAAGCCCTGCGTGGCCACACAGATGCCACCTGCCTCGTTGTTCATCTCCTGCAGAGAGGACATGTTAACTGGCAGCATGTCAAGGGAGACGGCTCTTTGTGCAGTTGGCCAGGTCTCCACGGGCTTCTGACAGCCGTGGTGGAGGAAGCTGCGGGCAGGTGCGGGGAGTGCTGGCCCTTGGAGGACCCAACCCATCTTCTTCCACTCCCTGCCACTAGCCCCACCGAACCTGGGGAGACCCAGGAATTCTGATTCCCAGGTCAGCTCTGGTCCTAGCACAGACTGTTGCTCCGCCACGGACAAGTGCAAGAGAGAGGTCCTGAGCGAAGAGAGGCCTTCGGAAGTGCCCTTGTCCTTTCCCTGCCGTGACCAGGGGACATAGGAACTAACGGCACAACTCTGCCCTCAAAGACCTTATGGCTGACGGACACCCTTAACTGGGGCGAGGACCCTGCCTTCTGTGAAGGCTGATGGTGGCCGTGAGTGGTGGCCCTGCCCCTCTGCGGTTGGTGGGCTCTTTCTCTCCTGACACTGCTGAGGCAAGTCTGCCAGGCGCTGAGGAGGGCGCTTCCTGGCTCCAGGCTCTGGGTTGACTCATGGGCAGTGGGAGCAGATGCCATGGGAAAGGGCCTGTCTCACAGAAAGGTTCCTGGTGAGAAACAATCTCTCTTCCTTGTTTCTCCATCTGAAATGCTACACGGCCTTCCATGCGCGCGCACGTGTGTGTGTGTGTGTGTGTGTGTGTGTGCGCGCGCATGGGTGGGGGGTGGGTATTAGAGTCCTTAGGCCTGGCCTGCAGAAGCCTGTGAGGCCCCCAGAGGCAGGGGATGGGAGGTGAGGTGGTCTGCAGGAATGTAGTGGCCCCCCCACACACCCTAATCCCCAGGGCCTGCAGGAGGGTGCGGCTGGTACCGGCTGGAACGGTGGTTTCACGACCAAAGCCCCTGGGAAGCCAGGAGGCCAGAGCGTATGAATTATAGGCCTGGCCTGGGCCGGGTGAGGGGGCTGAGCCAGGAGCCCTGGGCCTCCCGCCCCTCTTGGGTAGATAAGGACCCATCAAAGAGAAGTGTTCCTGGTGGGCCCACCCCTCACACACCACTATTTCCAGGCTCCACCAGCCCTTGGCTGGAGTCACAGGACCGATAACATAGACGTATGGAGGGGATTTTGTATTTCCTTGTGAAGTCCTTGGCACAGACATCTGGTGGGAGAACCAGCCCATACGCTTTGGCTTTGAAATGAATATCAGAGTAGCTTCAGTGAGCCTCAGTCACACCCCCTGGGGAACGCTTGTGCCCAGGGGTCACAAGCATTTTGCTCCAGCCTCTGCTCCAGCCGCTAGCCCTGGGAGAAGTGTGGATTGGCCTGCACGTTTGTGGCGGACAGAACCCAGCAACACTTACCAGCTGACTCCCCTGCCCAGCAGACAGCCTGGCCCTCACCACATCCCTGCTCCTTGGTACCAGACTGTCAACCCCCGCTTCTCTTTCTGCTCTGACACAGACTCTGAAAAACCCCTCTGCTTGTCCAAAGCAATAGGGCCTCTCCCAGGTCCTCCCCTCCGACCTCCTCAGGATTTCCCTTCAGCTGCAGTGGCTGCCCAGCAAGCAGGACCCAGCAGGCACAGCCGGCTGAGCCCCCAGCGGCCATGGGAACAGCTGCACCATGACGCCCGCCGGCTCCGAAAGCCGCCCAGGGGCCACCCATCTGCTTCACCCCATCCTCCCAGAGACCGTGAAGGAGAGAGGGCCAAGCGCAGGCCGCCACGTCTGTGTGCTCCTGGGTGTGTCCAAAGCTCAGGGCTGGGGTTTTGGTCGACGCTCCAAATCGGGAATCCATCTGTGCTCCACACCCCCAGCACCCAACAAGCTTTTTTTCCTCCCACGAAGAGCCCCATTGAGCGTTACTACTCCCTTGGAACATAGATGCCACGTGTCTTGGGTCGTAAGAATAAGACCAGCAGCAAAATGAGGAAACACTACGTTCTAGGCACTAGTCTCAGTGCTTTGTAATGATTAACTCATTTCATTGCAGTATTCGGGGTGCGTGGGTGTCTGATTTCCTTCACTGGAGAGTGAAGTCCTCCCGGGTAGAGATTGGGGTGCCACCCGCTTGTAGCCCCTGAATTCCACACAATCCAAGAATGTCTGCTGGCTGACTCAGTCTGCCCTCCGGAAGTCCCAGCATGACCTGGTTACTCACTTTCCCTTTCTCTTTGATTCAGATTTCCTGCCCTCTCCTACTCCCACAGGAGGAATGAGCTGGAGGGGACTGGGGACCACAAGGACTTTTCCTCTGACTGTTTTTCAAGCATGGCCCCTGCCAGAGGTGGGCAGAGGAAGTCTTAGGTGGGTCCCCGGAGGAGGACGGGACACCTACCTGTGCTCATGGCCATTGCCTCCGGATGGTGATGGTGGAAGATCTTCGTTTTCTTTTTATGCCTGTTCCTGCATTTGCTGCCATGGACAAGTGTTATGTTTTCACACTCCTGAGGGGAATTTGAAATTGAAAAATTGAAATGTTTGAAAGGCCTTTCAATGTCAAATGTTTACTGAGCCTTGTGCTGAGGAGTGGCTGGTGAGGTAGGTTTTGAAGGACGAGTACAGAAGTCTCCGAAGCCGGCATTCATCCGCCTTCCACCCTGAAGGACAGAGATCCGTCTTGACCGATGCTGCCGGTGCCATACTGATTGGCGAATCTTTTAATATCTCCCCTGCTCAGAAGTCACAATGTCTTCTTTGGAAGAGGGGTGGAGATTCATGTCTGGGCCAACTGCCTTCCCCAAGCCGCCGTGCCCGTCTGAGGATGCCTGTGTTATCTCTGCTTCTCCAAAATGGTGACATGAGCGGTGTCCATTGTCGCTCTCCTGCGTTACCTGGTCAGCCCCCTGGCCCTTGAGCGAGCGATCTCCACCTCCAATTGAGTGTCCACACTCTAGAGCGGAGATCCCCCGTCCTGGCTGCACGTTGAACAAAACGCCAAGGCCTGAGTCATGTCCCAGACCAGTTAAATCAGAACCAACGGGGAGAACCGGGGTCGTTTCCAAGACTCTCCAGATGCCTCTGATGTGCGGCCAAGGTCAGGGGCCACAGGCAGCCGGGCGGATGCAGACAGGCCCCGGCATTGACCCAGGGCCCATGTGGACTGGCTTGTCCTGCGTTAGGGGGAGCGCACATAGGTGACTGCACGCATAGGTGCCCGCCCTCTGGGCGCTTTTAGGTGACTGCAAAGCTAATGAGAAAGCTCCACCTGTGTTTAAAGAGACAGGAACATGCAGTGTGGTGCCCACTGTGCCCAACCTGTGCCAGTGCGGCCATGGGTATAGACAAAGCCGAGGCAGGACGTGATTTAGATGGCAGGAGAATAAGCAGGCCCATCTTTCTGGAGGCCATCGGGAGGGGAGAGTCCCTCACCCTGGTGAACACACACTTCTGGTCCTTTCTAAGAGTTTTCCCTGAGGCGCCTCATAGGATGAGCCAGCCTCTTCGTGACTCTGAGTGGGGCTCGCCCCTCTCGGGCTGCCCGGCCTTCCAGGACACCCCGGCAGGACTCGGCTGGGACAGATAAGGACCGTGCTTGTTAGCACAGCTGTTCTCTGCAACACCCAGCGTTGTTTTCCAGCCTGCGGAAACTTGGGTGCGGAAGTGTGGCTACATCCACCCAACTGCAGAGTTGGGCTCGGTTCCAAATGAAAGGAAATTTAGTCAGTTTTCCCAGACACAGGGACAAAAATAGAGCTGACAGGAACCTCAAAGGGTCTGCTGGGTACCAGGGTCACACCTAGAAAAATCTACGGGATCTTTGATCTGGATGCTGTCACAAGCCCCATTTCAGCACGGGTTTTCAGCATCGACAGTCACCCTAGACTTGTGCTCTGAGGGTGATGGTGTCTTACAAGGAGGTGATTCTGTTCTTCCTACTGTTGACATCCTAGCAGTTTCTGTGTGTTTTCTGAGCCTCTTTGGCCCATAAGCTGGATTCTGGGCTTGGTGAGCTTCAGATACACTACCTGTGAGATCAGTGAGATTGTACCTGAGGGGGCAAGGAACTGGACGGCCTCACTGGTGTTTGGGTAGCTTGGATCCTGGCACGATTTGTTATGCCAGGTTCAAACCTGGCACCTATCTCAGGGGTCTGTGTCCTGTGTCAGCTCATGCTGCAGCGTGAGGCCAGCCCGGGGGACAGCTGCTGCCCCCACGTCCCCAGCAGGACTCTGCTGCAGCGGTGTGGACGTCCCCTGATCCCTTCTTCACATTCTGGAGCGCCTTCTTTTTACTGCCTGTTTACCAACTCAGTACCAGGTGCTTAACGCACAGTGCCGGGGGCGTGGAGGGTGTCTAGGTCACCGTGAGCCTTCCTGTGCCCCCTGGGAGAGTCCCGGCTGCTGATAAGCAGCAGAGCTGAGTGTGAAATTCAAATCCCTGGATCCCCACTCCGTCCTCCTCCTCCGAGTGAGCTGTGGGCGGCGACACGGCCTTGGCCAGAGTCTCCAGACGCTAACTGGAGACTGTGTCAAGCAGGAAGCGTGTCCTCAGGGACAAGACAGCTCTCATGTTTGCCTGGTTTCCATGTTGCATGCGGCCTAGCCCGGCCTGAAGGGGTCCTTGTCCATAAACTGACATCCTCGTTCTCCGTTGGAAGGTCCTGCAGAGCTGTGGGCCCTGCTCGTGTGGATGGTAAAGGGAGAGGTTGTAAGGAGAGAGAAATTCCTTTAACTTTAGAGATGCAGCATAGACGTGACTTACTTGAGTGAATTACTCGGCTCCTCTGAGCCTCAGTTTCCTCGTCTGGACAGTGGGAACAAGAACAGTGCCTCCTTCACAGGGTACAGAAGGTGAAGCTGAGATGGTATTTGCTAAGTGGTCAGACAGCCCGGCACACGGGAGACTCCTCAGTGACTCTGTCATGCTGAGCCATCCTTCCTTCTTCCTTTCCCTGCCCTTCTCCCCAGCGCCCTGGAGGGTGGGTAGGGGATGACTCTGTCCCGTTTGAGGCAAAGGTGCCCCAGGGGAAGTGACTTGTCTCTGAGACAGGCAGTGAGTCAACAGCTGGGGTCCATCTGGGAGCTGCCGGCTGGTCTCCCTGCTGCTGCCCAGCCAGGGGCCCTGCCTCCCACCTTGTGGCCGACCCCTGCCGGAAACTGCGCCCCATTGTCCTAGGCAGCCTGAGCCTTGGGGTCCAGCTGCCCCGGGGCCGACAGGGTTTCCTTCCTGGACTGAGATAACTTCAGGAGATGCCTATCGGGTTCAGGGGAAGGGTGGAGGGTGTGAGGGAGCCCCTCGCTGCCCCTCCATATCTGGCAGACAGGACTTAGAACGGAGATCATTTAATCTCAGCACCTGTCCCTGCAACCTTCTTCCTTTCTTCCCCCTCTTACCTCTCAAAGGCTTGGATGACTTGCTGGGAAGCTTGGGTGTGAAAGTGGACAAGCCTCATGAACTTCTGCAGTCTTAGTGCTGTGGGTGGGAGAGGTGGAAAAACGTCCTTCCGCGATGCCCCTGCTGCAGATACGGGGGCTGGGAGGTGTTAGCAGGGATGGGGCGGTCCCTCTAGCTTCTAACTGAGGTATAACTGACATAGGACCTCATATCTGTTTCAGGTATATGGTTCCATATCTGTACATAGGGCGAAATGACCATCACCGTAGGTCTAGTTAACATCCATTACCTCACAGTTGTCATTTTTTCTTGTGATGAGAACTTTAAGATTTACTCTCTTAGCAACTTCCCAATACGCAGCAGAGTATTATTCACTGGACATTCCATCCACCTGGCTATTCACTGTGTACTTTTTCATCTCCTTCAACCACTCTGACATCCCCTGCTTCGCCACCCTTGCACCCTCATCCCTGGCAACTACCAATCTGTTCTTTGTATCTATGAGCTCAGGTTTTGTTTGTTTGTTTTTAGATTCCACAGCTAAGTGAGATCCTATGGGATCTGTCTTTCTCTGTCCGACTTATTTCACTTAGCATAATGCCCTCAAGGTTGACCCGTGTCCATATTGTCACAAATGGCAAGATATCCTTCTTTTCCATGGCTGAATCATATGCCCTTGTCTATACCACATTTTCTTTATCCATTCATCCGTCGATGGACATTTAGGTTGTTTATGTATCTTGGCTATTGTGAATAATGTTATCGCGAATCGGGGGGCACAGATGTCTTTTACAGTTAGTGTTTTCATTTTGTTTGGATAAATAGCCAGAAGTGCAATTGCTGGATCATATGGCTGTCACCCCAGTTTAGTCTCAGGAAAAGGCTTCTTTGTGGCTGAGCTTCGAGTCAAATAGATCAGAGGTTAAGTCCCGGTTCTGTCACGGATCAGTTCAGTGAGCTTGGGCAGCGACGTTCCTTCTCCAAGCCCCGGCTTTCTCATTTGTAAAACGGGCATGAAAATGCCGCACGCACAAGGTGGTTGAAAGGAATAAATGAGCTAATGCATGTGGAGAACCCAGCAGAGGGCCTCACACAAGGAAACTGGCATGATGGTCACTCAGGCACAGCCAGCTGGCAGTAGCCTTGTGATCACAGTGAACAGGGACTCTTCCCGCCTCACCCTTTACTGGAAACGGCCGCTCAGATTCTGAGGATCAGATGGGTTGTCTTGGCACAAAAGGGACAGTGTTTCACTCTCTGGACCAGGCCTGGTTCCAGAGGAGAGTCCCTGTGCTCAGGGTGTGTGAATGTGCAGGGCTGGGGCAGGGGAGGGTGGTGGAGAGGAGCAGGAACAGACGACAAACCAGCAAAACATAGACATACTACACTAGACTCTCCGTTGACCACAACTTGAGCAACCGACACAATCTGAAGTAACTGGTCTACCTACATGGGTCAGCCACCTACCAAGGCCCATGGGTGCCGGTTAACTGGGAGCCCCTTGTATAACTTGATACAGAGATGGGTGCTTCGAAGAAATGAGAATGGAATCAAGGGTTAGAGGGTGACAGGTGACACAGGTGCGGAAGGCCGTTCCCAGGAGGTGACAGCTGAGCAGTATTTGAACAGAGTGATGGGGTGAGTGGTGAGGACAGGAGCATTTTCCAGCCATGGACAACAGCACGTTTGGAAGCCCTGAGGCAAAGAGACCCAGTGTGGCAGGTTCTAGAAACAACGTGAAGAGCTGTGTAGATAGGGTGAAGGGAGAGGAAATATGTCGGAGCTCAGAACCAGGGTCCCATTTGGGGCTGAAGAGCCTCCTTCCAGGCTGTGAACCTTCCAGGTTGCTTCTTGTGTGTGTGTGTGTGTGTGTGTGTGTGTGTGTGTGTGTGTGCGCGCGCGCGCGTGTGCACGTGCACAGGGGACATCAGGGAGAGGCAGAAAGCTGACCACGGCGGTCTGCGTGTTTTCTTAAATTAGGGTGATGGCAGGCAGCTGTCGCTGGTTTCTTATTTATTTATTCTGTCCCTGGTTTCTGATGAAACGTTCGGGGCTATTTGCTGATGCCACAGGCAATCTTGAGTTCTGAACACACAGCAGGGCCCAGCTGCTCCCCTCGGACCTGCCCTGAGTGGGGACAAGCTCTCCAGGGCCCGGGACACAGCGGGCAGCCCCCTGCGCCTGATTCTGCTCAAGCTCTGGGGACCAGCCTGGGGCTCTCGTTAGGACCGCAGTTCGGGGAGAACAAAGTCACCTCAGTCCCCAGTGCAGCCTGGGGCTTGACTAAACAGACTGGGATTTTTCTTCTTCATGAGTGTGATGTGCACTCACATCATTTTCAAGCGACAAGCATTTCCTGGGACTGGGCACTGCACAGGGTCCGCACCAGCTGGTTGTCACAGGTGTGGTTGCTGGCTGACAGTGGTTCCGATGAGTTTTCACACTGTTAGAACCAGGATGAACAGAAGACGTTCTCTGTCTGCAAGATGCATGTGCCCCGTTAAACCACTTCACTGACCGACCATCCAGTGTGCCGGGATTGGGGGTGACAACTGCGTAAACCAAGCACAAGACATAAAGTGCATCAGAAGTTCAACTCCCCCTAGTGTTCCGCTCCCTGAGCTAAAACCACACATTGTGGGCCCCTCACCCCCTACTCACCCAGGAAACCCATTCGCAAAGTCTGTACTGCTTTTCTCTTGTTTCTGCTGGGTCTTCCAAGGTTTTCCCCTGGGGTTGGCTTGCCCAACTTTGTCCTCCAAGGACCCCTCCTGCATGTATCTCAGGACCTTCCTTTGGGTGTTTTCATTCTTCACATCCCCGTTCATCCTGCTTCCTTCCACCTCCCCATAAAGCTTTGTCACAACATTTGGCTTCCTGTATCTCTCCATGGAATTCCAGCCCACCCTTCCCTTTTAGGAACGTCCCTCCCCGTGCCTGTCTCAGCTCCAATTCTGCCCCAGGGTCTCCTTGTAAGGCCCCTGGGTCTCTGGGGGCTGTCACAGCCACCGATGGCCACCATCTTCCAGGTACAACCCCATGTTTCTCAGACCCCAGCCTTCTGTGGGCTGCCAGCGACCACCCAGTACCCCCTCTCGTTCAGTGTCTCAGCTCCCACTTTTCATCTCTGTGCTGTCCCAGCTAGCTGCAGCAAGGAAAGAGCCACGGGGCTGCGGGGGGGTGGGGTGAAACACGCCACGGGGCTTTGGAAGGTCTCCCTGTTCCGTGGTGGGTGATGTAACCCTGTGACCAGACCCAGGCCAGACGGCAAGGGTGGTTGCCTGGGAGACCCAGCGTTTCTGGGGTGGGCTTGGGGGTGGGAGGGGATGCATAGTGACCCCAAATAGAGCCTGGATTCATCCTGGGCCATCTCTGGACAGTGTGGTGGAGTGCCACTTCCCTGATCGCATCCAACATCTGTTTTCCTCTAACTGCCAGGTGCTGGGCCTCCCAGGTGCTGGGCAGCCAGGTGCCGGGCAGCCAGGTGCTGGGTCTCTCGGGCGCCGGGCCTCCCGGGCGCAAGGGCCTCCCGGGTGCAGGGCCTCCCCAGGTGCCAGGCCTCCCCAGGTACAGGGCCTCCCAGGTGCCGGACCTCCCGGGTGCAGGGCCTCCCCAGGTACAGGGCCTCCCCAGGTACAGGGCCTGCTGGGTGCATGGCCTCCCGGGTGCAGGGCCTCCCCAGGTACAGGGCCTCCTGGGTGCAGGGCCTCCCCAGGTACAGGGCCTCCCAGGTGCTGGGCCTCCTGGGTGCCAGGCTTCTGGGTTCTAGGTTGGAAGGTGCTGGGCCTCCTGGGTGTGTGGCCTCCCGGGTGCGTGGCCTCCCAGGTGCTGGGCCTCCCGGGTGCCAGGCCTCCTGGGTTCTAGGTTGGCAGGTGCTGGGCCTCCCAGGTGAAGGACCTCCCGGGTGCCGTGCATCAAAGCTCAGTTCCCATCAGGTTGTTTGGGAGCTGCTCCTTCCATGTCCATTTTTTCAACCTGAGTTTGGGGACAGGCCTGGTAGGACTGGACTGGCCCCTAGGAGTAAGGGCTCCTCAGAAAGCCCATTTGGGCAGAAAAATGTCCCAGGGGGTGGCCCCAAACTCTCCTTCCCGACTTTCTCCTTGAACTGGATGGTGACTCAGTGGGAACAATGACGTGATTCCAGGGGCGTGGCTGGAGATGACAGCTGGGCCTCCGGGTCATGGGGTGTGGGGCACCCCAGGACTGTCAGGAAAGACACTCAGAGGGTTGACCCTGCTGATGGAGACCTGCTGTGTGGTGCTGAGCAGAGCCAAGCTTGGAGGAGGGCGGTGGCTGCAAAAGAAATAGAGACACAGTGGGTAGGGGATGTGGCCAGTTTGGAACAACGGGGGAGCCGTGAAGAGTGCTCGCAAAGCACCATGAGGGCAAACAAGTGTCACACAACCAGCTCTCCTGTGTGCAGAGAGGAAGCAGAGGCCAGGGCAGAGAGAATGAGAGGCTCCCGGCAAAAAGGAGTGGGCATCCAGCCCTCCCCCCAACCCTCCCCCATTTACCCCCTCAGGGCCCTGATGAGGACACTGAGGCCCACCCAGAGAGGTGAGGGGCTTGGCTCCCAATGACCCAGCCACAGAGAAGCCAGCTTTGCAACCACACTCCTGTGTTCAGGGCTCCCCTCACCCCTCCTCCACACATATGGGTCCACACAGGCTGTGGCCAGGATTCTATCAGACCCCAGCGCTGCGAGATGAACGCTCAACCCGCTGAGCCATCCCAGCATCCCCCTTCCTTTATTCCTTCTGGAGTCCTGGATGTGTGCATTGCACTAGACCTTAATGTCCCAGCTTCTAGGCAGATACCTTCCACATGGATGCCCCACAGCCTCTTAGCATGGCCCCTGCCCCCAGCTACCCTTCTCTTTCCCATGCCTGCTTCCCAGAACGTCCTATCTCAGGCGAAAGCTTCACTCTGCGGCCCTATCAGAAACTTCGGTGTTGTTTCCAGCTTCTTCCTGTCTCTGACATCCATCCATCCCGTGACGACGTGTGGAGACCCACCTCCCAAACCCTTTCCAGTCTGGGCATCCCTTCTGTCTATCCGTGATGAACGTGGGTTCTCACCACCCATCTCTTTCCAGCACTACAGGTATCTCCTACCTTCTGCCCCCAGCATCTGCCTTCAACACACAGCCCTGCCAGGAACGCTCCTAAAGCACACATCAGATATTCACTTGACAGTGTCTGTGCTGCAACCGCTATGTGCCAGGCACCATTCTAAGTGCTTTATAAATATCAACTCACTCCATCCTCCTAACAGTCGTATGAGGTATGCAGGATTATAACCAGACCTCACTGGCTTGCAGATGCCATCCATCATGAGGTGCACCTGATTTTTATGGCACCAAAAAAAATTATGACACCATGCTTTCTCCTTACCCTGTAGAGGTTTTGTTTTATATTTAATGAGAGAGCTCTTTTAGATTTGTTTAGACAAGAATTTTCAAAATCATATATCTGTCTTGTGCATATGTAAGTTTATAAATTAAATACATTAGTTCCAGGATTCTTAAAATGTCCTCATCTTCAGAGTTCCCCCTCTTCTTGTGTCATTAAAAGTGATATAGTATTTCTTAAAAGCTTGGATTTTCTTCCATATAGCTCATGTTGATTCTCTAATTTTTAAAAAAGATTTATTTTCTTGTTTGGGCGGGGGGGGGGGGAAGGGGGAGGGCCCAGAGCAGTCTCCATAGTTGTACATCATTAGTTGTGACATGGTTTCATTCCACACAGGTGGATGTGGGGATGCGTGGGGCAGGAACTGAACTGGGGGCCTTCCACAGGGGAGGTGCCCCCCAGTTCAGCATATGGGTTTGCATGGGCTGGGGCCGGGATTTGATTTTCAGACCTTTTGCTTGCAAGGCACGCATTCAACCTGTTGAGCTATCCCGGCATCTCCTTATTCTATAATTTTTGATATGCCCACATAGATGATGACAACTATGCTTATTATCACCAGCTAGCCAATGACTCTAAGATAATTTTAGATGTGTTAAAATGTGTTGGGGGTAAAAAAGTGCATCTTTTTAAAAAATTTTTTTTAACAAAGATTTTCTATATTTTTATTTATTTATTTTTATTTTTGACAGAGAGAGAGAGATACAGAGACAGAGACAGAGAGATAACTGAACTGGGGGAGCTCGCAGTTCAGCATATGGTTCCGCACGGGCCGGGGCCGGGATTCGATCCCCGGTTCCCGGCGCTGCAAAGTGAGCGCCTAACCCACTGAGCCATCCCGGCTCCCCCAAAAAGTGCATCTTAAAAGTGATGAGGGGAAGCCAGGATGGCTCAGTGAGTTAAGAGCTTGCTTTGTAGCCCGGGTCCCGGCCCTGGCCTGTGTGAACCCATATGTTGAACTGGGGTGTGGTCCCAGTTAAGTTCTCGCCGGGGTGAGCTTCCCATGTGGGAGACCTCTGGTTCAGCCCCTGGCTTGAGGGGGTGTGCCTCCCATGCAGGAGGCCCCTGGCCTGCTTCCCGTCCTGCATGGGCTCCCCCACCTGTGTGGAACAAAACCATGCTGAAAACTGATGAGGTACAACTATGGAGACTGCTCTGGGCCCTCCCCCTTCTCTCTGTCTCTCTCTGTCAAAAACAATAAAATAAATCTTAAAAAAAAAAAAGTGATGAAATACATTATCCCATTTAACGGATGAGAAAACTGAGGCACAGAGAGGTTGGGCACCTGTCTCAAGGCCAAATAGCTAGTCAATGACAGAGCTGAGGCTAACCCCAGGCCGTCAGTCAGTCTCTGAGGTCAGTGACTTAACTAGAAAACCTTTGCTGGAAGCCCTTTTCCTAGAAAAGATGAATGCTAAATTCTCATCACGCCATTCACGCCGGTACAAGCCTGCTCAAACGCCACTCAGAGTTTAAGGCTTGGCTCCAGGGCCCCCCTTTGGGGACCTGTTCCCTTCCCACCGCCACCCCTGGCCCCTCGTTGCTGCTGTCACAGGATCTGGCTTGTTAGAGCCCCCCTGGCTGCCTGGCGGTGGCTCCTCGGAAAGGCTTCTGCCTGGCCCTTCCATGCCAGCACAGTGCTCCACCCGGACGGGACAGCAGCCGCCCTTCCTCCCACATGGTCTAACAGGAGACCTCATGGTTTAGGAAGCATTTGGGTGATCTAGAATGTTCTACAGTTGTCACTGAACTTCGACCCGCTGGGGACTCATGGTGCCTATAGTAATATCCTGTCTGTGGGGGTGTGTTCCTAGCATCATGCTGAGTTGTAGGAAAACATCTGACTTGGCGTATTCCAACCTAGACTCCCCCCCACACCCCCAAAGTCCTCTCACCAAATAACTCATGGGGCACAATGACACAGGCATTGCTGGCTGGAGAACTCACAGGTGTGCAAGTGTGCGCACATGTGTGTGTGTGTGCATGCACACAGGCACGCAGGGCGGGGCAGAAGTGTTGGCAGACAGACCTTCTTTTCTGCTAAAATCGCATTTCCAGGGGCTGATGGATTCCATGCAGGTGCATGACCCCGTTCCAGTCCCTCCCTTGGGCTGAGAGCCAGCTGCCCAGTGGGAGACACTCAGGCCAATGGCTAAGGGCTCCAGCCTCCTCTGCTCAGGGGTGGCGAAGCCCATGTGGGAGAAGAGGAGGAGGGAAGTTCCAGGCCCGCTCAGATATTAAAGACATCTCAAGATAATGAGGCATAGAGAACAAAGAGACAGAAAGGCAACAAAATGAAAAATTTCACGCTCTGTGCTTTGACCATGAGGCCAAGGCAAGAGGCACTTGGCTGATAGGCTGCTGGGAAGAGGGTTTCTGGCTACACATCGGGATGGAGGGTCTCTGGGTGTCCACGGGGTCCAGAAAATGCCACAGACGCCTAATGTCTGTGGTCCGCTGAGCCAAGGGGCTGCTGCACCCCAATAAGGAGCACCCTAGATTTGTGGGTAATCATTCTCCCTAATGTCACACTGAAGGTCAGGGACTTCATCTCCAAATATCCCACAGTGGACAGATTCTGTGATTTTATCTGAAACTTTTGGTTCCAGCTTATGTAACTAGCTGGAACAGAATATTGATTGCTCAAGTGTTTTCTTTTCTTGTTCTTTTTTTTTTTTTTTTTAACTTGTTTGAGAGAAGGTGTGTGTGTGTGTGAGAGAGAGAGAGAGAGAGAGAGAGAGAGAGAGAGAGAGAGAGAGAGAAGGGGGAGGGCCCAGAGCAGTCCCCATAGTTGTACGTCATTAGTTGTGACATAGTTACATTCCACACAAGTGGATGTGGGGATTTGGAGACCCAGCTACTCATGCTGTTGATAGCTAACCTTGTTTGGAAAGATTAATCACATATAGATTGATGTAATATATGTATGTATGTATGTGTGTGTGTGTGTGTGTGTGTGTGTATATATATATATATATATATATATATATATAAATTAAGAGGCATTTTGTCTGTGTTAAATTTTGTGCTTGGGATCAAGGCCCTTGTCTTTGCTATGCTCTAAGAATCTCCATAATGTGTGAAAAAGGAATTTTTTTAGTCTTCCTGGGATAGGGTTTGAGCTGAGGTAGAGTTGGAGAAGTAATTCTTTAGGTATTTAGTTTTTGAGAAGAACTTGATTGTGCTGAGTTATGACTCACTGGCAAACATACAAAAATCATAACCTTTTCTTGTTGGGGTCACACCTGCACACGCGGTGGGTGTGAGGGGGCACATTTGCACAGCGGCGGGTGTGAGGGGGGCACACCTGTACACACGGTGGGTGTGAGGGGGCACACCTGCACACATGGTGGGTGTGAGGGGGCACACCTGCACACGCGGTGGGTGTGAGGGGGCACACCTGCACACGCAGTGGGTGTGAGGAGGCACACCTGCACACATGGTGGGTGTGCGGGCCTGCACACGCGGCGGGTGTGAGGGGAGCACGCCTGCACATGCGGTGGGTGTGAGGGGGCACGCCTGCACACGCGGTGGGTGTGAGGGGAGCACGCCTGCACACGCGGTGGGTGTGAGGGGAGCACGCCTGCACACGCGGTGGGTGTGAGGGGAGCACGCCTGCACACGCGGTGGGTGTGAGGGGAGCACACCTGCACACGCGGTGGGTGTGAGGGGGCATGCCTGCACATGTGGTGGGTGTGAGGGGGCACACCTGTGCATGTGGTGGTCTGAGAGAAGCACGTGGTGAGTCACTGCCTGGGAGCAGGGACAGGTGGGTGGGATGGGCATTGTCATTTTTTCCTTCCTACAAACCACCCCTGGTCTAGTCATCTGACTCCCCTCCCCCACCCAGTGCTTGAACTTGGAAGAGAAACTGACAGGCATCAGCCTCCCCCTCCCGCCACCCGACCTCTGGTAAAGCGGGCAGGACATGAACCCAGGACATGGTCAGACCCGGGACGTCATCAAGAAAAAGGACCCTCTGGCCTGGCCTTCACCTAAGTGAGTACAGATGAGAGCGTGCCCAGGGCCAGGGCTCCTGTGCTTGAGGACTGGCGAGGGTGGCTTCCACGTGGTTTCCTGTCGTGCCCATTTGGGGTGTCCTGGGTGGGAGGTGCATGGCGCTGCCTCTGGGAGGGGTACCCTGATGTTCTACCCCCAGGGGCTCTCGTGGCGCCCGTCATATAGGAGGGTCCAGGTGGCTCTGGGTTGGCACCCGCCCCCCCGTACGTCAGGAGCTGACACGAGTGTGGGATGGGGTGGTCCCCCGAGGCAGTCCTAGCTGTTGACCAGCACGAGGACATAAACTCCACAGAGTCTTGGCCCCTGTCCTGCCTGATGTGACCTTGAATGGACAGAAGGGGAGGTGGCGGGCGGCCAGGGGCAGCTGGGACGTGGGGCTCCCTGCCCAGTGGGGGGAGGTGATGGTCTGACAAGCCCAGGCGTGGGGTTCTGAGGTGCTGGATGGAGCATGAGGAGGGGAGGCGGGACAGCGGCACTGAGGGAGGGGCAGCCATGGCTCTGGAAGCCCTTACCCCAGCAGAGGTTGCTCTGCACGGGTATTAGAGGGACCTCCCTGGGGAGGTCATGTCCAACCTCAAGCTGAAGGACAGACTCTGCCGTCAAAAGGAGGCTGGAAGACCATTTGGTGTGGGGTGAGGGCCAATCAGTGTGGTCCACGAAGACACGGAACCCCAAGTCTGGGCTGTTGGGAGGGGCCTGAGGGCTGGAGGGAATATTTGGGGGAGAAGCCTGGGAGCAAGTGTCAGATCCTCTAAACTTGAGCTGCACAGCGGAGCTGCCTTGGCCTGCTTCAGGGACTGCCGGGCCAGGCCTGTTTTTCTGCCCCGGGGGGTCAGGTCTGTGTATAGCTGAGCCCTTCCCAGCCACCAGACCACTGGTCCCACCTCCTCATTATAAAGTGGGGAAGCTGAGGCCCAGAGGAAGAAAGTGACCTCCAGCTCACAGCCTAGGACTCAGAGCTGCTGAGCCTCAGGCTACTGCTCTTTCCACTCAACCATCTGGTCTGAAAGGGGCCAGCCCACAGCAGCATGGCCTCAAACAGGCTGTGACCCCTCTGCCAGAACTCGGGCACTGCAGGCCAGGGCAAGGGCATTGTCTCTGCAAACATGCCTTTAGAACGACCATGTGGTCACCTGGAGAGAATGAATGGCAGGTCACTCCTCTCTTCGAGCTCAGAGAACTCCTGGAGTGTCAGTGTTTAAGTGAAAGGAATGAATATCTAAGGGTAGAATTTCAGGTAATGGCCAGTATAGGAGGGTGCCCGCCAGCATCTGCCTAGTCCTGGGCTTCCGTGCTGACTGACCCTGGTGTGCACGGGCCCGATGCTAATGTAGGGTAGGCCACCCACGGTCACATCTGCACATGCTGGGGACCAGATTGGTTGGTCACATCTTGGAAGAAAGAGAACAGACACAGAGCAGATGGGAGGGGACGTGCTACTCACCCCCGAGGGGCAGCCTGGGGCTTGTGGGGGAACAGCGCCGTGTTTGGGAAGAGCCCCGATGGACCCGCTGAGCACGGTTTCCTTGCTGTGGGTCTGGCAGGCAGCTCCTCACAAGCACTCCCGGGAGACCAGCTACCTCCTCCGCCCCCAGAGCTGCCGTATCGCCCACAGCGAAGCCAGGCTGCTGAGAGCCGGGACCTTGGCACCACGGGCCCAGGTCACATTCTTCTCATAAGTGGAATAACACAATGGCCCTTTTAACTTCCTTATTAATTGCCTGTGCTGCAGAGAGCAGTCCGTCACCGCCTCCCCCGCCCCCTCCCTGCTCAGCGCCCTGTTTACCGTGCTGATGAGGTTGGGTTCACCACTGGGCTGACAGGATGATGAACAAAACCCCACGTCCCAAGTGGGGGCTGCGGCCGGAGCTGCCTCAGATCCGCGACGCTGCTGTTTAGAGTAACTTCAAGTTGAACATATGGGCTCCCCCCGGTTCCTGGTACAGCTCAGGGAGTCATGGCAAATGGTGCTGGGAAGGAGCCCTGGAATTCCAGGGGCCTTTTCTCCCAGCCTCCTTCTCTCTCCGTTTACAAGCCAGCTGATATGCTCTCCTGGAAAGAGAAACATTGGCACCCCTAGAAGGGAATACCACGGCCCCCGTGTTCCACAGCCAGGCATTGGGGTGGCCTCGGGCCAGGGGAGGCCCCGAGTGTCGATGTGAGTTAGGAGATGGAGGCTGTGCATTCACACGAATCTGCACAGGCAGTGTTGGGACCTGGCACGGGGTGGTTGGACCAGAACTGGGGCTGGAGCCAGCCCGGCATTCACAGAAGCAGCTCCAGTTTCTGGTCACTGCTCAGGCCCGGAAGGTGCAGGACATGGACCCACGGAAGCTATGAGGATGGGAAGATGAGTGGGCCGACGGTGGGAACAGGGCCTGGCATGCCAGCTAGGGAAGCCAGCTCTGCGTGTGTGGGAGCCCACGAGAGCTGAGGCCACCACGGAGTCACCTGCACCCCCCAGCGGAGTTCAGGGGAGGTGTGTGAAGCGCCCGCAGCAACGACTTACAATATTTACTGAGCATTGTTCTGTGGCTGGCCCTCTCCTAAATGCTTTGTATACATTACCTCTTTGGGGAAGCCGGGAGGCTCAGGGAGTTAAGTGCTCACTTTGCAGCCCTGGGGACTGAGGATTGAATCCCAGCCCCGGCCCGTGTGGACCCATGTGCTGAACTGGGGTGTGCTTCCCATGCAGGAGGCCCCCAGCCCAGTTCCTGCCCCCTGGTTTGGCCCCTGGCTCGAGGGGGTGTGTCTCTCATGCGGGAGGCCCCCAGCCCAGTTCCTGCCCTGTGCAGCTCCCGCCCACCTGTGTGGAACAAAACCATGTCAAAAATTGATGAAGTTCAACTAGGAGACTGTGCTGGGCCCTTTCCCTTCTCTCTGACTCTCTCTGTCTCTGTCAAAAACAATAAAATAAATCTTTTTTAGAAAAAATTGTCTTTTTACCCTCATAATTACCCTTTCTGTGTGCGTTTGTTTTGCTTTACAGGTGGAAGGAAGTAAAAGGCTGAGAAGTCCTGCTCCTTGCCTAAACTCACAGACTGGTAGAACCGGGCTTCTGGCTCCGGCTGTCTCTCTCCAGAGTGCCCGGTTTTAAACACCGGGTGACAGCCCTCACGGGCTGTGAATGTGTCTGTGTCTGATGAGGGCGTGGGACAAACTTGAGAAGGACCAGAGTCCCTTTAGTGACTTCAGTAAAGACAGGCCCATCACAAGCAAAGAGAAGTGCCAGGCCCCCAGAGCCACACGTCCTGTTTGGAGAAAGTGCTGGATGCCATCTGTTTGCCCTGTGGGGCCCACCCTGCCAATCTCGCCGACTCCAGAGAGAGACATCGCAGCCTCCCTTGCTCTCTGGTTCCCAGCTGGGTTTGGCCAAGGTCAGTAGATGAGGACACATTGAGGGTTTGTTCCTCTAGGCCCCTCCTTGGGTGGCTCGTTGATGGAGTCACCGCTTCTGTTGAGGGAGCCCTCGTGAATCTTCTTGTTCTAGGATCCAGTGACACCGCTTCCTCTCACCCCTTCTGTCCTAGGTGTGTGACAACTGTCCTGTCCCCAGCCCTGAGGCCTAGCCCCATCTTTTCTGGTTCCTCTCCTATCTGTTCACGCCTTTGTAAATAGATCCTTTATTTTAAAACTCTCTTGCTGTTATATCCTAGTTAGAATGTGCTGTTTGTTTCCTGCCAGAACACTGACTGATACACATAGCAGGACCTGTAGATACAAAGTGACCAGTGGAGCCGATTGTACACAGGGCAGAGGAGGGAGGACTGTAGGAGCCAATGTTCACGTTGCCTGGGGCAGGCACAGAGGACTTCACCAAGGTCATGGGGTCTGAGACCTTGAAGGGATGCGGGAACTGAGGTGACTCTGGGAGGCTGAATAGAATTGAATGGGATGCTTGATGGTGCTTGGTATTCAGCAATGTGGCCAGCCCCTTCTCAGTAGGGGGCCCAGTGGGTCGCTTGAACTGTTAGGGTACAGGCAGCAGCTGTGCTGGGACATTTCCCTCCGGGAGCCCCCGTGCTCCTTGCAGCACCCCCATGTTGTCACATGTTGTGAGGTAGCAGAGGTCTGAGTGCACACCTTAGCTCCCTAGTAGAGTCCAGGCCAAGCATCCTTACGTGCTTTGCCTACAGCAAGGTCTAAATCAATATGTATTGACAGATAAAGGAATGAATCTAATTCCATCAGGGTTTGAATATCTGATGTGCTCAATGCTGTGAGAGGTGCTGGGGGTACAGAGTCTCAGGTCCAAGGTGGGCACGGGGGACCCTGGGCTGACGCACTAGGGGAGGGCACACCTGAGCTCTCTTGGTGCTTCTGTCAATCATTAGCGACTTCAGAACCTTCGTCTCTGCACCTCGCCTGTCTCGTGTGTGACCAGCTCCTGACTCTCCTGGCTTCTTATGTTAACGCGGATGGTGCTAAAAGCTCATTATGCAGCAAGAACTGCTTGTCACTCAGGGCAGTCAGTGCTCATGTCCTCCCTTAAGTCGTCATTTATGTGGATGGCTCATCCACATCGACTTGATCTTATGGTCGAAGGAAGCCGCGGCTCAGAGCAGACAGATCGGGGAAGGAGAGAGAGAGAGAGAGAGAAAAAGAGAGAGAGAGAGAGAGAGAGAGAGACAGAGACAGAGAGAGAGAGAAGGTGGAAGGGTCCAGCGCAGTCTTCATAGTTGCACATCATTAGTTGTGACATGGTCTCATTCCACACAGGTGGATGTGGGGCCGCGCGGGGCGGGAACTGAACTGGGGGCCTCCCGCATGGGGCGTGAGCACCTTTGCCACCATCCTGGCTGTTACCAGCTGCACCGCAGTTCAGCATGTGGGGTTGCACAGACCGGGGTTGGGAATCAAACCCTCGATCTCATGAGTGAGAAGCAAGCTCTTTACCTGCTGAGCTATCCTGGAGTTCCCTCTCATTAAAAAAATTAATAAAACATTTTAAAATAATTTATGGTAAAATATCACAAAATTTACCATTTTAACTGTTTTACATGTACAGTTCGGTAGTATTAAGTACATCGCACATTGTTGTGCAATCTGTCTCCAGAACTCTTTCATTCTGCAAAAGGGAAACTCCACACCCATTAAATCACACCTCCGTCCCCACTTCTGCCCCACAACCACCATTCTTCTCTGTCTCTGTCATTTGACTACTCTGGGTACTTCATATAAGGGGAATCACGCACTATTTCTCTTTTTGTGACTGGCTTATTTCACCCAGCATAACGTCCTCAAAGTTGATGCAGGTTGTAGCATGTGTCAGAATTTCTTTTCTTTTTTTTTTACATTGGTAAATGTATTGGGGCGACATTGGTTGGTAACACTTACCTAGTTCCAGGTGTGCAATTCTACATGACATCGTCTATGGGTTGCACTGTGTGCTCACCACCCAGAGTCAGCTCTCTTTCCATCACCATGTATTTGATGCCCCCTCCCTACTCACCCCTCCCCTGCAATTTCCTTTTGATGGCTGAATCATATTAGATTATCTGTCTCTGCCACATTTTGTTTATTCACTCATCTGTTGATGGACACTGGGTTGCTTCTATCTTTTGGTTGTGAATAATGCTGCTATGCACATGGGGGTACAAACATCTCTTGGAGACCCTGCTTTCAATTCTTTTGGGTAGATGCCTAGAAGTGGGATTGCTGAATCATAGGCAATTCTGTTTTTACATTTTTTGAGAAGATTAGCCACCATTCTGTTTTCTATAGTGGCTGAACCATCTGCACCAACCATACCTAAAGGTTCTAATTTCTCCACCTCCTTGCTAACATTTGTTTTGTTTGCTTGTTTTATAACAGTAGCTATCCTAATGGGTGTGAGGTGGGATCCCTGGGTAGCTTTGGCATTTCCCTAAAGCTTAGTGATGTTGAGACACTTTGCTCGTTTTTAAGTGCATGTGACACTTATCACACCGGGTGGTTAAGGAGAAAAATGTACACATAATCCCATGTAAGTGTTCAATAAGGGTTGTTAATTACTATTAAAAAAACAAAAACGTATCCTAGGGAAGCTGGGATGGCTCCAGTGGGTTGAGCACTGGTCTTGCAGCCCCAGGGTCTGAGGATTGTATCCTGGCCCCGGCCCGTGCGGACCCATATGCTGAACTGGGGTGTGGGCCCCAGTTCGGTTCTCACTGGGGTGAGCTTCCCATGCAGGAGGCCCCTGGCCTGGTTCCTGCCCTGTGCAGCCCTGCGCCCACCTATGGAGTGAAACCATGTTGAAAACTGATGACATAGAACTATGGAGACTGCTCTGGACACCCTCCCACCCCCCGCCCCCCTCTGTCTCTCTCTGTCAAAAACAATAAAAATAAATAAATTTATCCTGGAGAATCAGCCCAAAGCCCAGTTTTTGAGGAAGTATGTATGATGCACCGCGTGTGACCTGGGTCTCCCTGTTGGATTCTGGGTCTCCCTGGAAACCTCTTTTGTCAGCACTGTCCCCAGTGGCCTGGGCGGAGTGGGAGCCTCTGAATGAGGCCAAAGAAAAGAAAAAAGAAAGAAAAATTGATGGTGGGGGTGGGGGCACAGAGAGATGGGCCCGGGGTGCCCCCACCCAGCATTCTCCTCATGGCTCTGTGACCTGTCCTCTGCCACAGTTTCTCCCTTTGTCACAACAGAGGCCACCTTTGAGCAGACACAAGACGCACAGGAATGACCATAAATAGCTCTAAACCTGTGCAGAGTGACAAGGCAGGGCCTGGGGCTCTGGTCCTTCTCAGCACTTTCCTGCCCGGCCAGGGGACAGGCTCTGACCGCCAGAACCTACAATGAGCCCTAAAAGCCCCTTTGAAGTGAAGCGACCGCTTTTAAGTGCCATCAGCCGGCGATAACCCCGGACTCCCGGCCCCCAGCCCCGGAATGCCTCCTGCCCCCGCCCCCTGCCCACCTGGTTTGTGCTTCTCTCTGTGGGGTTGTGCCGTTTGCTTTTTGTTTTTTTCTCTCCTGTGAAAATGAGAGAGTGAGGAGGATAAATATGGTCCTCATCCTGAAATTCTAAGCAGGATAAGGAGACAGCCCTGCAGGCTGGTAAGGAGAGGCTCAGCAAGGGAAGACAAGAGGGAGGATTGCAGAGAACTCAGAGCTGGAGCAGGCGGGACCGGGCCAACAGGAGGGGACACGATTCATGGGGTCCCCAATGTGAGGCCAGGAGGGCAGAAGAAAAAGCGTGCAGACTGCAGGCCTCTGGTTCATACAGCGGGTCGGGGAGCAGGTGTGGGGAGCGTGGGAGTGGCCCTCTCCCGTAGACACTTTCTGCTGCCTAAGGGCTCAGGGGAGGCTCTTCCTGAGCTGAGCCTGAACCGGTCAGGAAGCCAGGTTGGTGAGGTCACCGAGTTGAACCCTGGACCTCCCGCATCTGTGCAAGGTAGGGAGGGGGCCCCAGGCTGGGACCTCCGAGGCAGACTTGACTGGATGACTGATGGTCAACCTCTGGGAGCCCCTGTCTCCATTTCTGGGAGACAGAGCATGTGCAGCACCTTTTTGGGGTGTTGTGAGGACTCAGTACGATAAGCCGTGTTAAGCGTCCGCCACACATCAAGCTCAGAAAGCATTTCCTCCTTCAGTGGTAGAAGGACAGCCATTGGCAATGGAGCGTGGCCGCTGTGGGCAGCCCCCGGCCACCAGGGCGGGCCTGCCTCCCCGCACGCACACAGGACTCAGAGAGGCCCACACCACTTGTCAGAACTGAGAGGCCCACCCTGCTCCCACCTTGTCCCAAAAGACAGGGCATGATGCTCAGGGTCAGGACACTTGCATCAGGTGGGCTTGGGCAGAAACCATGCCGTCACCAGGGGCTGCCAGCAGCCTGGCTCTCCAGGGGTAGATGCAGCTGCTGGTGGAACTCTAGAACTAGTAACTAACTGTGAGTGTATTGGGGAGCCCTGGCAGTGCGCCCCAAGCTTGTGCAGGGCAGAGGACTGGGGATCTAGGCAATTAGACAAGGGGTGTCCAGCCCTGGGCTGGTACCTGCAGTTTGGGGGCTGGACAGGGTGTGAGGTGCCTGGGATGGAGCTCAGCTGATGCTTAACGTGACTTGCAACTCAGAGTGGACTGTACCCCCGTCAGTTCTCCCCAGCATCACTAAGTGACCCCCTCCACCCGCTCCGTGGGGCTCTTTGTGTCTTCCTTTCCCCTTGGGAGCTGGTTGGAGAAACATGGTCTGAGCTCCGTGGAACTGGGGACGGGTGGAAGGCTGGTCCTGGCTGCATGGATCAGACGTCAAAACCAGCGCTCTCTGCTCCCAAGAGATTCGTTTATTTTTAATTGTGGTTCCAAAAAAAAAAGACATAACCTAAAGTTTACCATTGTAACCACAGTTAAGCAGACAGTTCAATAGTGTTACGTGTACTCACATTGTGCCACAGATCTCCAGAACTTTTTCATCTGACACAACTCTGTTCCCATGAAACAACTCCCCATTTCTACCTTCCCCCTCCGCAGCCCCTGACAACCATCCTTCTACTTTCTGCTTCTATGAATTTGGCTCCTCTGGGCACCTCTTATATGCAGATTCATACAGTATCTGTCTTTTTGTGACTGGCTTCTTTCCCTTAGCAGAATGTCCTCAAGTTTCACCTTGTCGCATAGGACGGGGCATCCTTTTTGAAGGCTGAATAATATTCTGTTGTATGGATGTACCACATTTCCCTTATTCATTCATCTGTGGCTAGAATATTCCGCTTGGATTCTGATTCTGACCTAACTGGCTCTGTATTGGTGCTCACTGGATGCTGAGGGCCCTTTTGTCGCCATAGAAACCCATCATGAAGATGGTTTCACTTTCAGGGTTGTCCACAGTTCTTTCCCACCTTCCTGACCACTATTGTCTCACCAGAGCAGCCCCTCAAAACATTCAGCTTTGACAAGCATTTCAACAAATTAAAATAATACAAAAGAACAAACAATGGATTTTGCAGCTAAAAAAACAGAGAAAAGGTTTGGATACTCTGGCTTTGTCTCATTCGCTCATCGCACCAACTGAGTGAGATTTGAAATCCCCACTTTTCAGATGACAGAATAAAAGTATTAACATCCTCGGGAAGTATTAACATCCATGATGGCAGACGGGCTGGGAAGGAGAAAGGGGGGCCTAGAGGATGGGGTTTGGGGGACGAGGGTGAATGCCCACCCAGAGGGAGCGACCACTACATTTTGTGCCCCAGGTTTCTTGCCTGCCGCGTTCACCTTAGTCCCGGCTGGCCCTGGGCTGGAGGCTGAACCTGACAGAGGTCCCCAAGGAGCAGCCGTCCACAGGCCGGGGGTCTGAGTCACCTAGGAGTGGACTCACCTCATAAGGGGCTCGAGTTGGGAGTTGGGGAGGCCCCTGGGGGCTGGGCTCTGGAAAGCAGGGTTTGGCCTGTGAGCTGCCTGTTCCCCCATTCGACACCTGTCCCTGGCCTCGGGGGTTCAGTCTTGATGATTGCTTCTCAGTGCCCTGCAAAGCAGCCACCTGAAGGTGCTACGGACGCAGACAAGAAACTTGCACCCGTGACTGGTGTGTGCAGACGCCTCCTAGCTCCCAAAGGAGGCGCGGGCCCCGCTGTGGCAGTTAAGACACCTGAAGCCAGGCCCTCTCCCCAGCTGCCCCCCTGCTGGGAGGCCCAGGGGCTCTGGAACCTCTGTCCCCTGAGGCCTGTTCTGAGTCATAGACAACACAGGACACATGCCAACGGAAGTGCCATTTGTTCAGTTTCAGGTGGCTTTCTCCATCTTCTCTACCACGTCATTCCCAGAGAGCCTCTCTGTGGCCATGAACACCTCGTTCCGAAGGCGGAAGCTTCTGGAGAAGCAAGCCCACCTCTATCAATCCAGCCACCTCCTCATGAGGCGTGGGAGCTGGGGGACCCCCCCTCCCCCTTCCCATCCCATCTAGGGGAGGGCAGGCATTTTTGTCAGGAGTGGGGCATAGTGAATAAGATGTGTGGTCTCAGCTGTGAGGAGGGACAGGTACTGAGGAATTTGGGGACCACAAAGCCAAAATCACACCCTGGGAGACTGAAGAGGTGGCCCCAAGTCCTGTCCAGCGGGAATGGGCGTGAAGGGAACCTCTTGAGTCTCTGCTTCCTTATTTGTCAAGTGGCAATGATAATATTTGCTTGGCAGGATCGTAGAGACAACCCAGTGAGAAAGCCGGTGAGAAAGCACTAGACAAAGCAGAAGGTATTCTGCGGGTGGGAGGTTGTGTTTTCCCCTCTGAGGAACGGATGGTGGAGGGAAGAACAGTGTTGGTATTTGGGGAGAGGTTGGTGGGAGAGAAAGGCACGGCCCAGGAGTATTTGTGAAAAGATGATGAAGAGAAGTTTGGAATTTGTAGGTACAGAGGAGAAAAAGGGAGGGGAAGAGGGCAGAGAAGCTGAAACAAAGGAGATGCTAGCATCTACCACAATGGTGTGTGTGCTGTGTGTGCTGTGTATGGTGTGTGCTGTGTGTGGTGTGTGCGGTGTGCAGTGTGTGCAGTGTGTGCTGTGTGTGGTGTGTGCTGTGTGTGCTATGTGCAGTGTGTGCAGTGTGTGGTGTGTGGTGTGTGTGGTGTGTGTTTTGTGTGGGCACCTGCTCCTGGTCACGGTGGTGAGGCGCTGCCC
Organism: Craseonycteris thonglongyai; assembly: GCA_004027555.1. Classification (NCBI taxonomy): domain Eukaryota; kingdom Metazoa; phylum Chordata; class Mammalia; order Chiroptera; family Craseonycteridae; genus Craseonycteris; species Craseonycteris thonglongyai. The sequence goes on from PVKE010004264.1 coordinate 61,603, forward strand.
CCTGGTGGCTGCAGATGGCAGGGTGACCGGCTGTCTGACAAGGCTGCAGAGTCCTCGTCTCTACTCTCCTCAGCCTCTTTTCTGCACCTCCTTCCCTCCCTCTTCTCCCACCTCCACACCTGAGGCAGTGGTTTCTCCTTGGGCTCCCACAAACTGCTTAAGCACAAGTGGGGGTGATAGCTCCAAAGCTGCCTGCCTCCCAGGGCACTGTTGGGATGAAATGTGTAAACGGGGTGTGTGAAAGGACGGTGCAGATTGCAGGGCTTCTGAGAATGACAGTATCAATGTGACACCAGTGTGCAACCCGCCCTTAACCAGGTGGCTGTTTGTGGAACAGTCCCTCCCGGATCCCAGCGGGATTTCCATCGTGGCCAGGACGTGGGCGCTGTGACTGGGTGGGGGGCAGTCACTGGGTGTAGGTATTTCCACTCTGCACAATTCCCAGATGCTTATTATTCTAATAAGAATTTAAAAAAACAAAGAGACTCGCAAGATCACATTGTGCAGATTTACTAAACAAGTAAAGCCAACACCCTGACTAGTGGCGGTGCTCTGTGCAGGTGTTACCTGGATGTAACTACTGATCCCTCTCCCTAAATGCTGGCCCCGCTGCTTGCGACACGGCCAGATGGACCGGTGTCTGCCTTGCTCGTGCCATGAGCCCTTTGCTCGTTGTGCATTTGATTTCTGATGCACCAAGTATGTACCAACTGCTCCCCACTCGCCAGGCACTGTGCTCGGGGGATAAGAGGGTGAATGGAACACACGCCTGCCCCCCAGGGTCTAGGCCGCTTCAGGCGCGATGCTCCCAGTAGGCTGTAGCTGGGGTCGCCACCTGCCTTAAAGCTAGGGTCCTGGAAGGGTTCTGGCACCGACGATGGGTCATCCCAGACCTGGCAGTGACAGCCAGCTGTGGTCTCATTAGTAAGGTGACCAGACATCCCGCTTTTGGCTGCACAGTCCCGATTTTTAACAATTTGTCCCACGTCCTGCGGCATTTTAAAAAAGTCCCGATTTTTGGAAAGAATGTACGACAAGCTAGGGAACGGTGGGAGATAGACCAAATTTTTAATCAAGGACCCCCTCCCCCCCGTCAATGGTGTCCCGCTTTACCAATGTTAAAATCTGGTCACCTTACTCATTAGGCTCATCAGTGTAAAAACTCACAGCGTGATGAGCAGAGATTTTAATTCAGTAAGTCTGGGAGTCAGATTCCTAAAAAGCTACCGGAAAGCCAAGTTTATCACCTCTTCTCTAGGGCTTGATGGGGAGAGGAGAGGGGAGACCAGGCAGCAGATTTCTAGGTGTGCTAGCGGCCTCCCAGAGGCGGTGGCTCTCAGAGCAGCCCGCACCTGCCTGTCAGACCCCAGACTGGACGCTCGCTCTGCAACCCCCACGCGTCACACGCTGGGGGTTGTGACCAACAGGCTGCAGCAGCCTCCTCGCAGCCGGCAGCTCTGTTCTCTGTCACTAAGTCAGTGGGCCATTGTTTGTGTTAAGTAAACGCAGGTTTAGTGACCTCATCATAGGTCTTCCTGCTGCCCATGCCTGGCTGGAACTTGGCACAGAGGGCGGGGTGTGTGCTATGGGCTCCGCCGGCTGCCGCGTAGGGTCCCAAAGACGGGCTGGCCCAGCTCCGCTCAGTCCCCGCACACGCTGACCACTCACCTTTTTGGCCAAACATCACCAGGAAGACTCAGTGCTTGAGAGAAAGCAACTCTGTTTCTACGGCAGCATTTCCAAAAGCATGTTCTATCAACACGAATTCCAAGTAATGCATAGACATTGGTGCATAAGCATTCATTTCAGATGCACAGAGAGAAAGATGAGAGAGACAAGAGACCTGGATTTGTGGTCTACTTAAATTCAGCTATATTGGTGTAAAAATAATGACACGATTAAAAATTTTTTTATTTTTCAATTATAGTTGACATTCAACATTGTATTAGTTTCAGGTGGACACCAGAGTGGTTACACATTTATATAATCTGTGAAGTGATTCCCCAGTAAGTCTTATACTCACCTGACACCATACATAGTTATTACCGTATTTTTGACTGTATTCCCTCCCTATGCTGCACTTTACATCCCAGCGACTATTTTTTTTTTTTTTATATCTTTTCACATTTATAGAGAGAAATTATCTTTTTGTCTTCAGTGCATATTTATTTCTGTTTTACTTTTGACAGATAGAGAGAGAGACAGAGACAGAGACAGCTAGAGAACCGAACTGTGGGAACTCCCCAGTTCAGCATGTGGGTCCTGCCTGGGCCGGAGCTGGGATTCGATCCTCGGTCCTCGGGGCCTCAAAGCGAGCGCTCAACCCGCTGAGCCGTCCCGGCTTTTCCCAGCCAGCGACTATTTTTTAAAAAAAGATTTATGTTATTGCTTTGAGAGAAGGTAGACAGAGAGAGAGAAGGGGAAGGCCCAGAGCAGTCTTCATAGTTGTGCATCATCAGTTGTGACATGGTTTCATTCCACGCAGGTGGATACGGGGTCACATGAGGTGGGAACGGAGGAGCCATGGGCCTCCCGCCTGGGAGGGGAGAACCTTTATTGCTAGTCCAGCTTTTCCGAAAGTAGTGACTCGAAGGTTTTGATGAGATGACTTTCCAAGAAGTGGAGTGGTGTTGCATTCGGCAAGTCCCAAGCGGGTGTGGCCATGGGGCTTTTTCTGTAGCCACCTCTGTCTTCCCGTGAGAACCCGGGGGGAGTATAAGTTTGGAAGGAATGTCTTAATGGTCTGACCCTTTCTCTCTCTCCACCTACAGCCGAAGAAAAAAGAACCAATCAGTCAGCCCTCAAACCCTGTTGGCACTCTTAACAGGAGTGTTATCCGCCCCTAGGGGTTGAAGTTAGCTCTTGAAGAATCAAAAGGCCTTACTCGGATGCGCAGAGATCCATGTAGTACGTACATAGATGTATAGTATTTTCTGTGGCATTAAAATTTCATGGGGGGAGGGAGAAATGAGAGGGAAAATGTCCAACATGGCTCCTTTGAAGGGCAAGAATGAGAAAAAGGTCCAGAGAGGCTGACATACAGACCTCCAACCAGTCAGACTGGGTTTAGGTGACGGCTCTGCCACAGCGTGACCTTTGGGTAAATGATTCCCTTCTCTGAACTTCAAGTTCCTCACTTCAGAAAGAAAGATTCTCGCTACCTCATGGGATCGCCAAGAGCTCCAATGAGGTTAAGTCCAGTGCCTGACACACCGGAGGTGTTTGTATAATGCGGGCTAAAGACAGACCTTTGGGCCTGAGTCTACGGGCCACCAGAGCAGGGCCTATTTGGGGACACTGTGGCATCACGTTGGGCTTTTCTACGTTAAGATATGTGGAGCTTGGCATAGCCAGGTCGAACAGAACGGAAATGGAAAAATGCTATTTTTAAGGTTGTAAGATAAACAAAACAGCACTTTAGCCTGTGGGGGGCACCCCGCCAGGTCGGAGCTGGCCTTGAGGGGGTGGGGGGAGTTGCAGCACCACCTGCTGGGTGCGACCCTGCCCCCCTGGACAGCAGAGGCCAGACCCAGTGATCACAGCTAATTCAGAATGTCAGAGGCTGGGGGGCTGCGTTGCCCAGATGGGTGGGGCAGGTCCCCTGGCAGGAAATGTCCACATACTTAAAAATAGTGTGGGAGGGGACAGGAAACAGAACCTTTGGGCCAACATGGAAATGCTTTCTGAATTATCAGGAAATCAGGACTAGAGCTGTAGGGGTAGCCACCACCCTGCTACAAAACTGCAGTTCCCCATGAGGCCTCTCCATGGAAGGACCAGGAGAAAGCGGAGTTGGGACGGTTTTTTTTGGGGGGGGGATGGGGGACTCCTCACTGGGAAAGCATCAGGCTCATTTCTTCATTCATAACATGACATATTTGTACCCTTTTGATCTTTAGTTGCACAGAGACGCAAGCCTTTACCAGGTTGACCAGCAGTCTCCGCATTCCTGAGATTGAGGGGGTTCTCCAGACGTGCAACCTTGAGTTTTAAAACCAGGGCAACTCCTAGGCCAGCAGTCTCCAACCTTTTTTTTTTTTTTTTTTTTTTTTTTTTTTTTTTTTTTTTTTTTTTTTTTTTTTTTATTTTTATTTTTTTTTATCTTTTCACATTTATAGAGAGAAATTATCTTTTTGTCTTCAGTGCATAGTTATTTCTATTTTACTTTTTGACAGATAGAGAGAGAGACAGAGACAGAGACAGTTAGAGAACCGAACTGTGGGAACTCCCCAGTTCAGCACGTGGGTCCTGCCTGGGCCGGAGCCGGGATTCGATCCTCGGTCC